>JARYGA010016198.1:0-14619 GCA_030545235.1 Helianthus tuberosus
CTTATATTTAACAAAAATGGAAATTTCACAAACTAGGCACCTAGCTTGGTTGGCTAGACGCGCGAAAGGGTGTGGCCTAGACCCGGGTTCGATCCTGGGGACGGCCGGTTTCACCATTTTATTAGAAATTTTTCCATTTAAGTGTATGTTTAGTTATGTATTACTAATATCAGTTTTATTATTATTAGTAAGAAAAAAAAAATTAATAATAGTGTTGGTATTATTTTTACTAGGGTTATTATCAAGGGTAGGTATTGGATAGCCTAGCCTTAATTAGGCATGGACTGATCACCTATGCTTAAATAAGGGAGTACTAACCAATATCCAACCATGATAATGACTAGTTAATATATATAAATTAAGTCATCATACTAATAAATTTTACTTATAAAAATATTTTACTTTGTACTGTAAGGAGAAGATATATTTTCATAAAATAATACAAGAATTAGAGGGACGAATAAAATTATATAAATAATTGTTTATCACATGTTTTGTGGTAATTATGTACCATAACGCTCTGACAAGAAAATGACCATATAATAATACTATGGTAGTTATCAACTACATTGGGTTAGGGGAACATTGTAATATATAAGAATAGTCTCCGTTTTCACTTATTTACAACATTTGTAAATACATTCACAACGTTATATGGTTTCAAAATGAAAATAAGTAATCACATAGAATCGACCCATTAAGTGTTATATATTTACAAAATATTTTACAAATACTTTTTGTACAATAAATATTTTTACATTTTATTTACAACTTGCATTTAACGTTATAAATAATATTAATTTCTTTTATAAAATAATAATACTAAAATATTTTGTAATGTAATAACTTCATTGCGGTGTTTAATAGTAAATATAAGTTATTTTACATAGTATAGTAAAATACTAAAATAATAATTATTTAAAAGTGGTAACCATTTACATATAGTAAAAATGCGTAATAAATAAAATATATTACATTTGATATGTAAGATACGGTTCAGACAGGAACACAAATAATATATATTACATTTTGCTTTACAAAATATAATATAATAGTTGGTCATTCCAAAACAACTTGTTCTTATTATATTTCGATCTCTAGGACATAGTATGAAAAATATGGTCACTAATAGTGTACTATTACATTATTTCACAATTAAAACAATTTAGAATTCTAAACAATGATACACTAACTCTATTATCTTTTGGTGTATCTTTGCAATTCACTCATGTCAGCACATTGATTTTCTCATATCATAATTTAATATTTGACAAATCGTTTTCATGCTTTTATTTCATTCTGAACCTGTCGATTCTAAGTCTTCCTCAGTTGCCAATCAAAGTAAGCTTTCTTTTGACAAAGAATTTTGTTAATTCTAAAAGTCCTTCACATTCATTTTAAATATCTATTGATCATATATCTTTTGACTTATATCATTTCATCTCATTCGTTTGTCATCGATTTCTTGAACTAATTCAGTTAAACCATTTGAATCCTACTTATGGTACAACTCGTATTCACAAAAAAAAATATATATATATATATATATATATATATATATAAAATTTAATATTTTAATTTTGTGTCATCTACCTTAAATTTGTTTTTATTGACTAAAATATAACATAAGTCTAAAAGGAAATATCATAACTCAAATCTCGAGGACGAGATTTAAAACAAGGTGGGGAGAATGTAACATCCCTATTTTTAAAATAATAATTATAGGTTTGGTTAAATCTATTAACCACTAGTAACTAGTAACTAGTTTATTTTATTATAAATATTCAACCCAAAAAGTTTTTAACACTATTTTATATATAGTTGGTCGAAATATTATATTAATTGGCTTGTATATGGGTAACCTTTCTAATAAAAGTATTTAAAAACTTTTATTATTAGATGGGTAGATTACGAGTAAGTTAAAAGTTAGAAATATGAAGTTCCTGGACGGGCCTAGGAACCATATAATACATTGTATTTTGAACCTACTCTATTTTTAATGAAACTTAGACCCAAATGTAGACAAAAATATCTCGTTCTAATGACATATTTATTATTTTATAAAACGTTATATTTTAAAAGTTATACACGCCAAATAACTGAAACAGTTAAATTAATTATAATATATAAATAATAACAATAATAAAACTAACACTTACGAAATAAAATAATAAAATATTAATTAAAGTTAACAATTTAAAACTTCTGTTGAAATATTATCGAAGCCATAATCAAAACAATTATAATGAAATAATAATAATAAAATAATATGAACATTTGAATCGAGAATTTGAGGTATAGAAAAATAGAAAAGAATAAAATAAATAATAAAACTCAAATAGCAACATTAAAGGAAAAGGGGACATGTATGCATATTAGAATATATACGTGGAAGTAAATTATGAATAAGAGATAAGAAGAAAAGATGCTAAACTTAGGTAGAAAGCAATCAACATACAGTATAAATAGGAAGGGCAGTTCAACATTTCATTTGCTATTCTTTCCTTTCTTTCTTTTTTTTTGAACGGTGACTTTCTTATGAGTGACCCATTGTCACTGAATCCCGTCAAAGACGGTATTCCCCAGCCAAGATCTGCCGACGATGTTCTATCGGGCCCCGTACGGTATCAGACTTGGATGGCGTTCCCCCGGAAAACCGTGCTGCCTCCACACGAGTAACTTCGCTGGAGTAACAGGCGGATGAAAACCGGGGTGACGCTCAGGATCAAACCCCCCTCGGTGGGTTAGTCACCATCATTGCGCACGGGTGTCCTACCCCCTTTCGCCACAAACTTTGGCCGTATAAATCTGCATGATTATAAGTGAGTCATTCTCTTTTTATCAAATTACTTTCAAAATCATGTTTATTATCAAAGTTATAATTACGGGGATTAAGTCTTTGTAATCACCAAGTTACAGCCGGTATGTGGGGTTTTGTATACATTACTTGATAATCTTCACCATTGGGGCAGCCAATGGGTGATATGACCATAGTCACAGACACCATTGGACGGAAGGGCCAATGGGTCGAGTGACAAAGTACTGTGGGTAATTGGTTTGATATCAGAAACATTGTAATCGCTCTTAATACTGTAAATTATAACAAACGTGTCGTTTTAACAAAATGAATGAACTCACTCAGTATTTCCCGCTGACAAAACCTTTTAAAAATACTTTTCAGGTAATTACAGTAGATTGGAGTAAGAGTTGGATCCGGCACTGAAATGGCTTCAAGAAGTGACTTATTTTATTAATTAAACCAAATTAAGAAATATTGTTTTATGTAAATCAAATTTATCTTTATTTAAAGCTACCACTGTAAAACATGGGTTTATCCCATATATTTAATAAATAAAATCCGGTGTTTTCTAAACTCTGATATTTTTCCTAACTCACGGTCCTGATGAAATTTCCGCTGCAACGTTTTTAAAATAATCACCGGTACCACTGGGCTGTTCACGGTCCCGATTCCGTCCAGGGTGGGTCGGGGGTCGTGACATAGGGCATTACGCTTTATATTGATACGATGAACAAATATGCTCTGACATGCAGGTAGTTCAGAACTGAAAAGTTGTAAAGTGACTCGAATATGAAGCGTATAGAGCAATACGATTTCCATAGGGAGCCAATAGGAAGCGTATAGGGCAATACGCTTCCCATAGGGTTTTGGTTGGTAGAGGAATTAATTCCATACGGAGTGTATTGGGCAATATGGTTCCTATAGGACCAGAAATCTGTTATATATCCAAGCTCTGGGGATGAATTTATTATGACGAAAATTCACAAACTAAACAATCCGTTCAAACCATTCGTATCACGATGTCGTCTTGGGGCCTCAATTATATTTTTGGTGATTATTCAAATGAGTAATATCCGAACGAATCATACGTCTCCGAAAGTAAAATCGAACACGTTGTTGAACGAGGGGAGGAAGAGGTTGCATCCGTGGTTCGTTGTAATGATGGGTTTCAGGTGCCCGATTTGAACCAAGAGTACGCAGATGAACCTGAAAGCTATCCGCAATACCAATACCCGTCTTACTATTCGCATGCGGATGTAAAACACGAGAACGAATACGAGTACGGGGAACGTGTTAAACATATCGAGGAAGATGATAACGGTTTAGAGGAAGATGATAACGATTTCGAGGAAGCTGATGACGAGGAGGAAGTTGCCAACGATAACGTAGAACCTAACCCGGATGTCTCTTTTGAAACGGATCAGGTTTGACATTCCGGTTACTTACGTGTTATTTAAATATTTTGTGTTTATATTCTTTTAGGGATGTTTTTACGATTAAGGTTTCACTATCACACTTTATAGATTGGGAAATATATGTGTTATTCGATGTATAATTTTTATTAGATTCTGTATTTTGTTACATTTTTTTTATCTATAGTGTGTTTATATTGTTTTAGGATCTATAAAGATATTCTCACTCTTAATTTATGGATTCCTTTTCTATATCACAAAACTAAAGATTAAAACTAAAGATTAAAATGTTCTTATTTTTCTTCGTCTTCAATTGATTGCTTTTTCTACAATTGAAAGAACAATATTCATTCATAGTATATTTGGACGCTTTCGTGTTTGAATGATGTGTTTGCTTTTTATCTTTCGTATAATTTTTTTATGTGAATTGCTAATATTTGGCTTTAAATGTTATGCCAAAATATAATCTTTCTGTAGGTTTTGGATATCGAATAATGTTTTTTTTTTTTTCATAATTCTCAGGTTTTAAAGTTATTTTCTTAATGCAAATATCACCAAATGTTATGGAAGATCAAACAAATATGTTATTATTATACTAAACATATATTTTTGGATCTAGCCTACAGCTTTGTGTTGATATGTTTAGAGACATATTAGCATATATTGTGCAAGTAAAAATTAAATGTGCGGATATGAACCAAATGTGCTAATATATTCATAGATAATATTTAAATCTATATAATCTATATTAAAAATAAAAAAATGCTAACTGATTAAATTATGGAACGATTACCTCAAAAAAAATTTCTCTATATTCGAAACAAAAGTTTACATATTTATTTGTCTTGTCTACGAAATATTTATCCGTATAATATTAATTTTGAAATTTTTAAAAGAAAAAAACAATTTGTTGAATCATGAAATTTTAAATAAAAGTTGTTTAACCTTTTTTTTTTCTTTTGTAGACGTCTTTAACTCTTTATAAACGTTTTTTGTAATAGAAATGGTGTTAATCTTTCGTAAATATTTTCTTAATTCTTATAATATAATATATTATTTGTTATCTGGAAATTTGTATTATATAATAAGTATCCGCTAACATATTATATATACACCATTGATCCAAATATACTATTAAATGTTTATTGAATTTGGTGTTTTGTTACATTTTATTCGATATATAGTGTGTTTATATTTTTGTGGAAATCGTTATATATAATGTTTATTAATATATTCGATACATTTTGAAGAGAGAAAGTTGATTTTGTTTTAGAAATTTGGATCTCTTGAAGAGTTGAAGACTTGGGTTTACCAAAGGGCACTTGCGTGTAATTTTGTCATTGTTACCAAACGAACTATTTCAAAAAATGAAAGGACAGTGAAGATATGGTTGTGTTGCGACCGTGGTGGTGAATACAATAGTACAGCCACAAAACGACGTTCTGGTAGCAAAAAGGTTGGATGTCCTTTTACTCTGGTAGGAAGACTAAACTCCAAGAGTGGTACTTGGAAGTTAAAGGTGAAGGAACCAAACCATAACCATGTAGCTTCACAACATCTTGAGGGTCACGCGTTTGTAAGGAGGCTAACCCCGAACGAAGAATATATGTGGAGAGTCTTTATTCTCAAAACTTGGAGCCTGCTAACATTCTTTTAACAATAAGAAATCAAAACCCACAGAGCATGTGCATTCTACAAGACATACACAATGTAATAAAAAATTTAAATTTAGAATGTATGCGGGTCGAACTCCAATGCAGGTACTAGAGCAACATTTGGCAAAAAAGGAGTACAATTACTTCACCAGAGAGAATCCCTCCACAAACGTGGTCGAGGATATTTTCTTTGTTCATCCTCACTCGTTAACAATGTGGCGTGCCTTCCCACATGTGCTGATGATTGACACTACTTACAAAATGAATGAGTATAAACTTCCGTTTGTTCAAGTCATCGGTGTGACATTGACCCACAAGTTGTTTTGTGTCGCGCATGCATTTATCTCTAAAGAAAAACAAGATAACTTCTTATGGGTCTTGGAAAAGCTTAGATACATGCTACAAGAGTGTATGGAGCCTCGCGTCATAATAACGGATAGGAATCTCGCTCTGATGAATGCTTGTGATCAAGTATTCCCAAATGCTTCCAAGTTGTTGTGCAGGTGGCACATTTCTCAAAATATTCTGAAACACTGCAAGGCAAAATTTAGGAAAGATGACTGGAAAATTTTTAAGCTTTCTTGGGCTCGATTATGTCAGTCTCATGCACAGGATATATACGAGTATAACTATAACCGGCTTTATGAACGACTGCATAGTGAAGGCCGAAAAGGTACATATTGTATTAGTTTACGTAAATGCATACATACATATATACATACATTACTAATAAGTATATTTTATTTTTCAGAAGTTATGGACTATGTATGTGATGTCTGGTTGAAAAACTATAAAGAGAGATTTGTTTGACTTTGGACTAACACAAACCATAACTTTGGTCAACACACAACGAACAGAGTTGAGAGTCAGCATGCCAACTTGAAGAGATACCTTAAGGGGCATAACTGCTCACTCCATAGACTTGTGTTGTAAGTAGACAAAATTTTAGAGTCACAAGTCATAGCAATAAAACACAGTTTCCAAAAGAGCCTGTTTGTTCCCATGGGGGACCACAAAATACCAATGTTTGATTACATACGTGGTAAGGTTTCCCATAAGGCTCTAGACTTGTTGCTTGTCGAGTTAAAGAAGTTGAATGCCTTGCGGTCAGTAACGGGAACTTGTGGCCACCAACTTTTCACGAGTTGTGGGTTGCCATGTGCTTGTCGTTTGAACTGGTACAAAAGGACAGGTAATAAATACATGTTATCACATTTATTAAACTTTAAATGATTACCCCATCCCCCATCCCTTTTAACTATAAATTTTGAATACAGGTAACAATATCCCACTTGATGACATAGACGTCTTCTGGACAAGACTAAATGTATTACCAGAAAAAATTCACAAAGACGAGAGTTACCTTTAGGAGGAGATGGATAAAATCACACAGCAACTACAATCGCAACCACCGCCAGTGAAAAGGAGTATGATCTCAAAGTTATTAGCCATGGTGAATCCAAGTATGACTGACCATCGTCCACCTGAGGTACAAAAAGATACTCGCGGGCGCCCAACTGATAAAGCACGGCAACAGAGAAATGAGGAGGCTGATAAAGATGACACTAAAAAGAAAGTTGTGCAACACGGTCGCCTAAAAAAATCTAAAGATAAAGAGAAAATTTGTGATGAGGAATTTCCACTGTTGGTTGGGGACAGGTACAATATTTACATACATACATACATACATACATACATACATACATACATACATACATACATACATACATACATACATACGGACATACATACATAAATACATACATACATACATACATACATACACACACACACATACATACATACATACATACATACATACATACATACATACATACATACATACATACATACATACATACATACATACATACATACATACATACATACATACATACATACATACATACATACATACATACATACATACATACATACATACATACATACATACATACATACACACACACACACACACACATACACACATACACACATACACACATACACACATACATACATACATACATACATACATACATACATACATACATACATACATACATACATACATACAACCCACATAATATTTTCTACTAATTGGCTGTGACAGGTACAAAAACGTTCGAGAGTTTTAAAGAATGACTTCCAACTAGGTATCGACCCTACATTACAGATATAGAAAATGTCCAGCCGGATGGTAACTGTGGCTTCTGATCCATTGCTCACGGTTTAGGGATGGAGCTGAATCAATGGTTGTTTGTTCGCCAACAACTTCTAGACGAGATGATCATTAACGAGCCTCTATGGAGATGGCTTGATTGCCTGGTGGCCCACTATCAATGATGGTCAATACACCAAAGCGGAGGAGGCCCGATCCTCAGACATTCGTGACCCGTTAGTTCGTTACTTGCATCGTTGCATTAGCACAGACATCGCGGCCCGTGGCAAGAGTTGCGAGCACGTAACGAAGGCCGATCATTTCTATCTCTATTGTTTATTTACTGGCCGTCCGTGCGCCCTCCATCTCTGCTTGGTGGATTATTTTGTCACACGTTGGAGAAAGCAGCGTCGTGGCAGTATATACGGAGGATCATTTATCGGCCGGATAGCCGAGAGTGTTGGTCGGTACTCTGGTTGGGCCGATGTTAAGTATCCGGCACCGGCTCCCTGCAAATATTTGGACATGAGGTCGATGACAGGGATGAAAGTGGAGGTAAACATTCCTAATGTTGGTTATAGGTTTGTTGGGGCGAATCATCAAGCTTGGGCATGGCAGCCGTTGGTACATCACCCGCTTTTGGAGGCTGAGGAGGTTCAGATGCCTCAGATGACTGAGCAGGAGGGCGGGCATGATGATGTTGAGGTTCCGCCTCGGCATGAACAGGGGGTCATCAGCATCCACAGAGAGCTTATCGTGCGGTTAGGTTGCCTCGGTCAACCAACCGTCTTCTCGATAGGATTTTGCGTAACCAGGATGAGCAGATGCAGCTTCTAACATCTCACGGTCGCCCGATGGACCGGTTGCATGATGACATGGGGTGGATGATGACTAGCATGGGTGAAATGTATAAGCATATGGGTATGTCGGTTCCACCCCGTCCATCACCACGAGTTTATCAGGGTCGGGGCCCGTTCTATATGCAGCAGCCCGACCCGTCCATGTCATCCTTTACTCAGCCCATTCCGTCCATGCAGGTATGTTATCTTATTTTTATTTCATTATCTATGACCAATTTAATGTTATGAAATGTAATGGATAATTTGTTTAAATTCTTATAGGCTTCAGGCCCGTCCTATTCCTAGCCTGACCTTTGGATGCCGCGTTTTCCTCAGTCTGGCCAGACGATGCCGCTCTTTCCTTTGTTCGACACTTCTATGCATGTATGTTATTTTGTTTTTATTTCAATTTTTATGAACAATTTTAATATTATGTAATGATTATTTTGTTTAAATTTTTTATAGGCTCCGGGCACGTCCTGTACGCGGCATAACCCGTCGCCCTCTATTAGGCGTGGCCCAATATTTACGGAGGAGGAGCTCGCGGAGTCTAACGAGGAGTCTGATGAGGAGTCTGACGAGGATTGATGAAGATAGTGGTTTGTGATGTTTTTATATGATGCAATATTGTACGAACAATTTAGTTTTAATGTTTTGATGTATGAACGATTTAATTTTCTGTTTAATTAGGATATGTTTGTTTTCGTAAGTTATAATGTATGTATATGTTTAGTTTGTTTAGATTGCTTAATATACCTATGTTGTTTACAAAAATTTTAACAAAAAACCATTATTATTTTATAACAAAAAACTAACTCAAATTAAAAAAAAATAAAGTTTGGTAAGAGCAATATGTGATGCCTGAAAAGGAAAATTCTTCTAGGGTCGTATAGGGCAATACACTTCCTCTGGTCCCTAATCAATGGCTAAAAAGCATCTGAAAAGTGACTGAAAAGCATCTGAAAAGTTGTCCAATAGGAAGCGTATAGATCAATACGCTTGGGCTCAGAGGAACCATATAGCCCAATACGCTTCCTGTAGGGTTAGGGATGTGCAAATAAAAATGGGGGATGTGTGGATACCGAAAGCCTAATAAAAAATTAATTCTTCTTGATCTCCTCTAACATCCCTTGAGATCTTCCGAACCACCCTAAGACCAAAGGGTATGGGGGTCGTCCCCTACCCGTCCCGGATGGTTGCCGGCGTCGCACACCGCCCCCTTCGGGTCATCGCGTCGCACACGGCTGCATGCCGACGTTGGGGATGATGCTTGGTGATTGGCTGCTTTAATTTTGGTGGGCCCCTCTTCCTTGTTCTCTCTCTCTCTCCTTGCATGATACTAGTGAATGAGCACAAGGTACAACTCTTGGGTAGTCATGGCTTCCCCTCCACACCCTTGGGTAGTCCCCAAGGGGATGGTCCTCCACCTATGGTGAGGTGGCGCCTACGTGGCGGGTGGTCTCTTTGGGGACCAACCTCACCATACCCTATGGTCTAAGACCCGAGTCAAATATCGAATCTTTAATACTCCCTCTCGATATTTATCATGCCAAGGCTTTTACAGAATTTGACCAACTTTGTACCCAACAACCCTTTAGTAAACATATCAGCAAGCTGATGATTAGTATCCACATACTTCATATCAATGTCACCATTTAACACTTTCTCCTGAATAAAGTGATAGTGTATCTCTATATGTTTTGTTCTTGCATGGAAAGTAGGATTTTCAGCTAAAGCAATAGTAGAAATATTATCACAAAATATTTTCACTCTTTCCCTTGGCTCTTGGAAAAGCTCTTTCAACAATTGAACAAACCGTACACGTTCTTGTGCCGCCATTGCAGCGCAGATCTATACTTGGCTTTGGTTGTCGATAACGAAACTGTAGGTTGTCTTTTGCTACACCAAGCAACCACGCTAGACCCTAACATGAACACGTAGCCAGTTGTAAATCTTCGAGTAGTTAAAACTTTACCATAATCTGCATCACAATAACCTGTTAATTCATTGCTTTGCTCCCTCTTAAACTTGATTCCACCTTTCGGAGTAGACTTTAAAAACCGTAACACAACTCTTATAGCTTCGAGATGTGGTTTTTGCGGATTATGCATGAACCTACTTAACACCCCAACCGCAAATGAGATATCCAGCCTCGTTAGTGTTAAATAAATCAAGCTATCTACTATCTTGCGGTACATGGTTGCATCCTCCAGTTGTTTTCCTTCATCCTCTCTTAAAGGTAGATTAATATCTATCGGATTCTTGTCGGCTTACATTTTTCCATACCAAATCGGCTTAAAACTTCTACCAAATACTTATATTGATGCAACACTATACCATCAGCTTCATAATCCAATTCTAAGCCAAGAAAGTGATTAAGTTTTTCTAAATCTTCCATGAGGAACCTTGTACACAAATTTGATTTTACTTGATCGATTATATCATCCAAGTCACCGGTTAAAATCATGTCATCCACATACATGAGAACTATGGAAACACGATTTCCTATGGCTCAAACAAAGACACTCGTATCCGCCATAGTAGGTACAAAACCAATGTGCTCCACAAACTCCCCTATCTTCCCGTACCACGCATGCGGTGATTGTTTTAAGCCATACAAGGCTTTCCTGAGCTTGCAAATATACCCCGGATATTTCTACTTAAGAATGTGTTTGGTTGCTCCATATGTATCACCCGATCCAGGTCCCCGTATAAAAACGCGTTACTAACATCCATTTGCCACAACTTCCAATTCTTGCTTGCGGCAAAAGCGAGTAAAACTCGAATTATTGTTAGCTTTGCTACAGGACTAAAGGTATATATCCTCGTAATCAATACCCTATTGCTGTGTGAACCCTCTCGCAACCAATCTTGCCTTAAAACGTTCTACACTACCATCGGTCGTGCACTTAATTTCGAACACCCATTTACATGAAATCCCAAGTTTGATTTTCATTCAAAGCTTTCAGTTCATCCTATTAGATATGTGTAAGCTAGATATTAATATGTAAATAATATTATAGGATGTGTCGGTTAAATAACTACCCGACGGTTAGTTTATTATGGCAGTTACAACATAGCCAAATGTATATATATGTATTGTTGTTCATTATTTACGGTTACCAAGTTTCAATCGAAACCAAGCGACCCAAAACAAAAGAACATAAACTTTGTATCTTTGACATTTGTATCAATATAGAATCATTTAATTTCTTGTATATCATATCATTGTTCAATTATAGTCTGTGATCAACCAACATATCTGGTATCAGAGCCAACAGAGGACGATAAATTACATCCATTACAGAAATAAACGAAACAGAGTACGAGAGTTTTATTCAAGAAATCAAACTTAGACAGAAGAATTGATATTGAAAGGGAAGAAATCAACGCAGCAACACACAAGAAGAATTGACGAAACTTAATCAAGGAATTGGAAGAGACGAAAATAGGGTAGACGGAAACTGTCATCAGAATCGAAGGGAAACATCAAAAGGAAGAAACGAACAGAAACATAAATTTTATTTCAAGACAGATACATGACAACACAATCGGGAATACAAACACAAGTTCCGAAATTATTGGGACAAAACTACTATCATTGGCATATTCAAATGAGAGTATTATTAGAGTCTCAAGACTTATGGAATGTTATTGAAGAAGGAATTAGAGAGTTACCCACGAATGCTACCAATACAAATAGAAAGGAATTCAAGGAACAAAACAAGCAGGACAAGAAAGTGTTACATTACTTATTCCAAGCATCAACTGAAGCAATATTCGAAAGAATTGCCAACGCAAAATCATCTAAGGAGGCATGGGAAATATTACATAAATCCTATCATGGAGAAAAGCGTGTGAAAAAGGTAAAGTTACAAACTCTTAGATGTGAATTTGATGCGTTAAGAATGTTAGAAACTGAGACAATAAAAAGTTACTTTTATAGAGTGACTTCGGTAGTGAGTCAATTAAGAATGAACGAGGAACAACTAAGTGATCAAAGAGTAGTAGAAAAGATATTACGTAGCATGACTAGAAAATATGAATCTGTAGTAGTAACTGTAGAAAAATCCAAAGACTTGGAATATGTGTCTATAGAGGAACTCATGGGAATCTTACAATCGCATGAACTAAGGTTAAAACAATATGATTCAAATGTTATTGATCAAGCATTCCAAGTGCAAAGTAGTAGTCAAGGAAGAAATAGAGGAAATAAGTTTAATAACAACTACAGAGGTAGAGGTAGAGGCAGAGGAAGAGGTAGGTCAGGAAAATATGGACCTATAGTATGCTACAATTGCCAAGGTTTAGGACATATAGCCAGGAATTGTCCTAACAAAGAAGAAGATGAAAAGGATGAATCCTTAATGGTCTGTCAGGATGAAGAAAAGGACAAACCAGAGCAAGAAAAAATGTTTATGTTATTTAATATGGAAGAAAATAAGGACTCAAATTGCTGGTACATAGATAGTGGATGCAGTAATCATATGACGAGAAATAAGAAAATATTCACTACCCTTAATGAGTAAGACAGACGAGAAGTGAGAACTGGAGATGACAAAAGACTACAAGTACTAGGAAATGGAGAAGTATGCATAAGATTGAATAACACGGTGAATAATATACCAAATGTATTCTATGTGGAAGGATTGAGACACAATCTCCTGAGTGTAGGACAATTACTACAAAAAGGATATAATGTAACATTTGAAAATAGAAAGTGTTTTATTAGGGATCACGAAGGGAAATTGATCACGAAAACATCTATGACAAGTAACAAGATGTTTCCCCTATATCCAAACCAAAATTTTCCCAAAGTGTTATATACGTCCATTAAGAATGTCTCTGATTTATGGCATCAAAGATTTGGTCATGTTAACTATGAAACACTAATTGAAATGGAACATAAGAACACAATAAGAGGATTACCAAAGATATATAGAGAAGAAAATGTATGTGAAGATTGTGCCTTAGGTAAACATGCAAGAAAACCTTTTAGTAAGCAAGCAAAATGGAGAGCAGCAAACCCACTACAACTAATACACTCAGATATTTGTGGACCAATGAGAACGCATACAATAGGAGGGATTAGCTATTTTATAACCTTTATTGATGATCATACAAGAAAAACATGGGTCTACTTTCTCAAAGAAAAGGCGCAGGCACTACACTTCTTTAAAATATTTAAAGCTTCGGCAGAAAACCAAGCAGATAAAAGGATCAAGTGTCTTAGAACTGATAGAGGTAGATAATATTGTGGAAATGCCTTCTAAGGATATTTGCAGGAACATGGAATACATCATCAATTGACCACTAGCTATACGTCACAACAAAATGGAGTCGCAGAACGTAAAAATAGAACACTGATGGAACTAAGCAGGAGCATCCTGAAATCAAAGAAACTTCCAAAACACATATTGGGGAGAAGCTGTAAATTGTACAACTTATCTGTTAAAAAGAATCACAACTAAAAGCGTCAATGACAAAACTCCCGAGGAAGCATGGAGTGGAATTAAACCAGATGTATCAAATCTGTGAGTATTTGGATGTCTCGCCTATGTACATATTCCAGAACAAAAACGAGAAAAAATCGACGATAAAAAGGAAAAGGCAATATTTGTTGGGTATAGTGAAAACCGTAAGGCATACAAATTATACAATCCAGTAACAAAAAGGATTATAGTTAGCAGGGATGTCATATTTGATGAAAGAAGAATATGGGAAGAAAAGGAGGAGGAGGACATCATAACTT
>JARYGA010016199.1:0-38029 GCA_030545235.1 Helianthus tuberosus
TCGGAATCTCTTTATAATCTCCATTTTATCATAAAAAACTAGTGAAAAAAACTGTTTTAGAGAGAAGATGGAGACAACATGAACATGAAGCTCAAAACTGCATCCACTTCCACAATATCCTATGTTCGTATAATCTATCTGCAAAAAAAAACATAAGAAATCGTCAATCAACGAGTGAATCAAGCAAATCTTCTGATTAAATCATGAAATTTACAAACAAAATTGAGAACAAAATGATAACATAAAACAGAAATTCATCAACCGGATCGAATGTAATCCGACATCACCGCCAGCGAGTTTCCTGTGACGGGGGCGTGTTGGGTTGAATCAAGGTCCTCCGGTGGGTTGAATCAAGGTTGGCGGTGCGGCAGTGGGTTGCGGAGCAGGAGGATTTGGTGCGGCAGTGGGTTGGGAGGATTTGGGGTGGTTAGGGTTAGGGTTAGAGTGAATCAAGCAAATCTTCAAATAGTCAAATTCGCGATGGTGGCCTGGGGTGGGCTGGGTTGGAGTGCGATTGTTAATTGAAGGGTGGGGGTTGGCTGGGTTGAAGGTGATGGTGGAGGTGGTGGTGATGGATTGAAGGTGAAGATGGTGGATTGAAGGTGGAAGAACAGGGGATGGGATGAAGAAGATGGTGGGTTTTATTTTTTTAATTGTTCAGGGGTAATATAGTCATTTCACACATAGTTAACTAAGAAATTTAACTGATGTTAGGGCTAGGGACCAACCGAGTGCATTTTTGAAAACCACAGGGACCACGCGTGTAATTAGTAAACCATTGGGACCAAGTCTGCAATTTTTGCAAACCACAGGGACCAACCAAGCATTTAACTCTAAAAGTTAATAAGTTGTTTTTTGAGTGTTTGGGTTAGCTTATTTTGGAGTGTTTTGTGTGTTGAGAAGTCATTTTTAAGAAGTTAGAATTTCTAACTTCTCACTTTTGACTTATATAAGTTAACTAGTGGGGAGCCCGCGCGATGCGGCGGGATGACAAACAAGATGTGTATAGGACGGTTCGGTGTAGGGCCATATAAACCAGTTGGATTTTTTTATTTTTGATGGATCATCTGTATTCCTTTTTTTTGTACGTCGACTATTGGATATTGTGAGTGATTCTTAACACCTCTTCAAATGATTAATGTAAGTTAGGTAACACATATTTTTAGGTTCTATGATGTTAGGGTGTCCGGAGTGGGCTTCGGCAAGGAGTGGCAAACTAGTTTACCACTCAGTAAACACCACCGCCAACATAGTTTGCCGCTTCCAAGTTTACCAAATCGGTGGTGGCATGCCGAATCGGTGAGGGGAGGAAAGAGAGAGAGAGAGAGGGTGTGTGGGTGGGGTCCATTCCATCTTTCAACCAATCACACATTTTTCCTTTTTTTTAAATAGTTTACCGCTTCACCAAGTGTCTAAACCATTGACAACACTTTTCACCAAAGTTTAAACAATTTTGCCTGATTGACATAGCGCGCTCTGATTGGTCGGTTTTTTGATTTGTCACTCCAAAGTGTTTAACCACTCCCCACACCCTTAGGTAACACATTAGTGTTTGACCTCATTCTAAATAAAGAGACAGACTTTGACTTTTTAAGTCAAAGGAACTATTTTTCAACTTCAAAAAATGTTAATTATTTCAAATATTAATGATTAGTGATGCCTTTTTTATTTACTTATCTTTTTTTTATCATAACCCAGTTTCACTTTCAATAAACATAAACTTTGATTATGATATCGATCTTCTTGATTTACACAATAACTTATAAAGTAATAATCATCAAGAAAATAATAAGCTTCCAGATAAGATTATTCAAGAACAGAAAACTACCAATGAATAAGGTGTAAAACATCATATATTAACTATATATTAACTGTTAACACCACAAATGCAAGATCACTTATAACATATATAAATTCTTTTGTGACATTAGTTATTCTTCAACTTGAGTAGCATTATGCCATAGATTGTTAGGGGCAATGTTGATAATAACTGTTCTGTACTCAATACTATGGGGCAAAACTGAAGAGCAAAGGATAGTGGCAAGGCCAGAAGACTCAATGACAAAGCAGCTACTTGAAAAATGAAAAAAAGTTTCTGAGTCATCCCTTGAGTTGTAAATAAAAAGAAGCCAACAAGAAAAAATAAAATACCATGCTGCTCTATCATCTACATCTAGCCAGATATCCAAACTAAGTTTTCTTTATTCATTAAATAATTGTCAAGAGAGATACAAGTTCATTGTATTGTCGATCTATATCGGTGTGGCTTTTATAGATATGTCACTCTTGAGACTGACGTGGATGAAATTTAAGCTTCAAAGTAGGTGTTCGAGCCGGTTACTGGTAAGGGGTTGGTTTCTAGTGGTGGTGCTTCCGTGACTGTTGACGGTGGAATTTCAGGGTGGTGGTTCTTAGTCTAAAACGATCCAGATGATACACCAGACATGATGGTAAAACGTCTTGGAATGCCTCCTAAGGTGGTAACTGAAGGCGATATTCATCGTTTGATTTATCGACTTTTCAAACAATTCAAACAAATAAAAGTTAGTTTTTTTTAATAAGTGAAACGAAGTTACGAGACTTGTACGTTGCGGATCAAGTTGCGGATCAACGAAATCAAAAATGCAGACAAACGGGAGTTCCAACGAGACTTGTACGTTGTTTCTAAAGCTTTGAATGTGTGTCGTGCAATGACTTGCATTCTAATCAAAGACGTCTAGATTAACGTAGGATTTTGTACACTGAACGAAAGACTTTTTTTATTCCCATTTACGACGGATACCGGTTACAACATATGAAAAGGCTAGCAGTTATAGTCCTCTCGGATTCATATTATTATAATCCATTTAAAACAAATCAATATAATTAGAAACTATATCTTATAATTAACTGTAGGGCCATTCAAAGGAAAACCAATCGAAATAGAAACACATGATATAATAATTCATAAAGGAGGAATTATGACAATCAGTTTTCTTTTGCTATGCATTTAATTATTTTTATATTTATAACTTAAAACATTGACTTCTTGACTGAAATGTCATTAACTCTTAAAAATACCTCTTGACTTTTGAGTTTCTTTGGATTAAATAGGTTGGTTTTTAGACATATTTACCCTTAAAAAGTAGTTAATAGATGCATTGTGTGTTATACATTAAGCATTCTTAAATTTTAAGAAGTCCCTAAGGAAATGTTTTATAATAAAAATACCTCTTAACTTTTGAGTTTCTTTGGATTAAATAGGTTGGTTTTTAGACATATTTACCCTTAAAAAGTAGTTAATAGATGCATTGTGTGTTATACATTAAGCATTTCTACATGTACCTCTTAAATTTTAAGAAGTCCCCAAGGAAATGTTTTATAATATAGTATATAGATAGATAGATATAGATAAGTCACTTTTGAGAAGGAATCCCAAACACCCACTTAGCCTTTGAACGCATGCTCCAAGCTCATCCGCATGTCTGAAACCAGGTTGGTCGAAGCCGGTTTGGACCCAACCCACAGGTTGAAACTTGAAACCATCTTGTAACCCCCTCAGCCGTTCAAAAAAAAAGAGTTAACTACTGCTTTCGTCCTTGTGGTTTGTCAAAAATCACTATTTCAGTCCATTAGTTTAAAAATTGCGATTTCAGTCCCTGTTGTTTCGCTTTCGTAACCATTTCAGTCCCTGTGGTTTCACTTTCGTAACCATTTCAATCCATTACTCTGTTAAGTACAGGGACTGAAATGATTACGAGGTGGACTGAAATGGTTACGAAAGTGAAACCATAGGTACTAAAATCGTAATTTTTAAATTAATGGGCTGAAATAGTGATTTTTGACAAATCAAAGATACGAAAAGAGTAATTAACTCAAAAAAAAAATCTTGTAACATGAAACCGGCTTGAATCCGGTCAAAAACGACCCGAACCAGTCAAAACGGTTTGAAACTCAAACCCGATTCAAATGACCCGATAACCAATTCCAGTTCTATACTCTGTTTCTTGAAACCGATTTCGTATCCAACCCTAAAACCTGCTTCTCGGACTCGGAGTTATATGGAGGAGGATTCCGATCATCAACCAACTCAGTCTGGAGCTTTGATAGGTTCCAACGATGACCTTTTAACCGAGATCCTTCTCCGGCTCCCTGTTACCTCCATCCTTCGCTTCAAATCTGTTTCCAAACACTGGCGTTTGCTCTTGCGTCACAGACATTTCACCCTCCGGTATGATACCCTTTCAAAATCTCCTGGTTTTTTTACTACTGACAATATATATGTTCCGTATGATGTTGAAAACCCCCTTTTTCGTAGTCTCGATTTTTACCCCGATCCTCGCGGTATCAGAATTGTCCAATCTTGTAATGGATTACTCCTTTGCTGTACCTATCGAGGGAGCATAGATGCTCGTAAGTATTATGTGTATAATCCCACCACTAAACAATTTGCAATCGTCCCGTGTCTCCCCGGAGGTTATGAAGTCCGTAAAACAATCCGTTTTATGGGTCTGGCATTTCATCGAACAGATTGTGTTCACTACAAACTTGTTTGTATTCGTTCTGTAGCGTCTGATGATGATGCGGAGGTGTTTCAGATTCAAATCTACTCGTCTGATACCAGGGAATGGAGGATTTGTCCTGTAACTTTCGGTACGGATTGCCCCGTTTTCGATATGGGAGTTTACTGGAATGGAGCTATTCACTGGGCTCCCTCTTATCGCAATCACTTGTACTTTAAAATCGACGCCGAACAGTTGCAAACGTTACCGTTGCCAGTGGAGATGACTATACTTCAAACGGTGACAATGTACTTTGGGGAATCTAGAGGTCATTTACATTTAACAGTGCTTGTTGATTCTGATGAAACCGGTTTACACCTGAACGTGTATGAGATGTTGGGCGATCATTCAGGGTGGTTTGTCAAGTATCAACTACAGCTCCATGAAATTTCGGGTGCTTTTCCGGAGATGACTCATTCATCTTATGATTTTGATGTCGTTGATGTGGTTAGAGGTGTAAAAGAAGAAGATACATTCATCGTGCTGAGAATTCACGGGAAATTGACAAGGTATAACGTTCATGGCAAGAGTTTTAAGCAGATGTGTTATTTCACGGATCAAGCCTCTAGAAAGTATGCGATCGCCCATCGTTATACCGAATCTTTATCTTCTTTCTAAAAGACTATTCTATATATCTGTATATTTTTCTGCATTAAAGTGTGGCTGAATTGGATCCTGAATGTAGCTCCTGTTAGTTTGTCTGTTGTGCATATATGTTTTGCAAAGAAATTATGGATTGAATATTAGAACTGGTTGTCTGATTATTATTGATCTTTATACAGCAATATGCACTATCTAGTTTTCTTTATACTTTTTTTTTATCTAAACTGTTAAGTGTTACTTGATAATTTACAAGTAAAATAGATAGTAAAGGCTGCAATCTTGTCTCACAATGCTACAATTCATATGGATATTGTATTTCATGTGGGAAGATGCCAGCATAATTCCGAGAGTGTAGGTCATGAAAACGCTTATTTGAGTGAATTCCATCATTGTATTGCACCGCCATCCAACAATTTGGTTGGAATTAATAATACACAAATAGTGATTCGGTTAATTGGTATTAATGTTGTGGTTGGTAAACAAGGGGGATCGTGTGATTCTGTTTGTAAATCAGTTGGGCAGTCATGTGTGGCGAGTAAATTTGGATTTATTAAAGAATGTGGAGTTATGCAAAAGTATATGAAATGTAAAGGATCGTGTCTTGCAAGCATTGGTGCTGACCAACCAGCTGTGGTGGCTGAGGATGCACCTAGAAATTTGAATCCGGGTGCATTCTTATATACGCGAAGACTGTCGATGCTTTCTTGTGATGGGTCCCATCAGCATATGAGGAGGCTTTGCCGCTGTGCTTAGAAGTTTATATCTGGCTAGCAACTTTATGGTAACATGTTATTTTAGAATCATTATCATATCTGTGTGTGTGTTTATAATAACAAAACTTAAATGTTACAAATTTGGTATTGTTGTATTAATTTTTAGTAAAAATATACCAGGACCACTAAGAAGTCGTGCTGCCAAGGCGTTCGGTTTTATTGATATGATTATTGATTATTCATTAGAGAATGCACCACTGCAAAAGGAATTATCAGCAGGTCAGTGTGAATCTCATTAAGCAACTCAAATATAATGAATGTCAGCTGATCACTTTATCCAATTGTTTTGTTTTTAAAATGATGGAAATTAATTTATTGAAACAGAGGAAGCGGGAAATGCTGCTGCTTTTCTGGCATCGCCAGTGGCTTCAGCCATTACAGGGGCGGTGTTGTATGTAGATAACGGGCTGAATGCAATGGGAGTTGGAGTCGACAGCCCCTTACGTTTCTTGAATCTCATTAAGGATCTTGACATTCCAAGAGACGCCAAACATTAAGGTAGTGAACAAGCGCAACGTATGTTTCTTCGGTTTTTCAAGTAACTTGTTTTGAGTTACTTAATTTGGGTTCACAATTTTACATTGAATTGAGAAGGTTGGTGGTTAATTTTGACATTGTTGATTGTAATGGTCATAAATTGTTGACATTTCTAGAGCTTGGTGGAAACAAAAAACAAAAGAAATTCAATGGTTGTGATCCATTTTCATTTCTAATGCCGTGAGCTCATATGGTATATTATGGATGAGAATTATAAAGATCTTTTCTGCATCATCCCCAAAGGGTTTGAAATAAAAAGTGGGCAAACCTGAGGGGTGTTTGGGATTCCTATTTAAAGGTTTTTTTTTTTAGTTTTTGTTTGTTAAACTAAATACTACAATAAATCATCATCATCGTTATACTCAGTAAATTCCACCAATAGCAAAGCTAAGGTAAGGTCTAAGGAGGTTTAGATGTAGACAGTCTTACCTCAACCTCGTAGGAATAGAGAGGCTGCTTCCAGTGAGACCCTCAGTTTGATGGTAGTTTTGCATCAAACTTGCCCTTGAACATAAGGCACATAACACTCGGAATTTAAGACAAAGGCCAATTAGTGCATGCACTCCCTTGTCTTTCGGCTATCAACGCCACCACATGATGCATGATTAATCATCCCCCTTTTTTAACATTATTTTCAGAAATTAGTAAAATAACGTTAAAATTAGTGCACTTTCACTTTGGTCCCCCGACCGTTCACACATATATACATTATATGCGCATATCGCAAGCGGAGCGTAATGTTCCTCAATACATATTATGATAAATGAAGGGAATAGTTAAAAAGAAATGGAACTAGTTTTATACTCATCCTACTACAGTACATGTAGCACAATGAAATAATACAAAAACTTGTGAACGGTATATTTCTTACTTTTGGTCTACTACCTTTACAATTCAAAACAACATTTCTATATAAAAAATATATACAACAATCATCTCTGGTCAGTGAGGGACCAAAAATCTTTTTTTAAGGGGCAATCGATTGATATAACCGAACTTTTAAGGGGGCAATAGGGATTTATTTACAAAAGAGTAAATTACGTTTTTGACCCCTGTGATATATCACTTTTACTATATTAGCCCAAAATAAGAATTTTTAACATATTTGTCTCCATGGTCTCTATAACTAACCATTTTGGCCCCTGAGGCTAACTCCATCCCAAACCCTGGTTAATTATTAGACACATGACATGCACATGATGGGTAAATTGGTAATTTTCCCTTCCATCATCATCTAACCCAGATTTTTCAAGAACATCATCATCTTCAACCCAGATTTTTCAAGAACATCATCTTCAACCATCATCATCCCCAGATCTTCATTTAAATCTAACCCAGATCTCATCATCTTCAATCATCATCATCATCCCCATATCTTCAATTAAATCTAACCCAGATCTTTAACGAACATCATCATCTTCAACCATCATCATCATCCCCACATAAACTTCAAACACAGATCAAAACCCTTCATAAAATTCAAAAGATAAACAGAAGAAATAGAGCAGTACAGTCAACAAGCACGAGCATCAGAAGCAGTACAGTCAACAAGCACAAGCAATCGGAGCATATTAGGCAACTAAACCAAATCAGTCGATTCGCTCATATAACAGAAGAAACATAGCAGTACGGTCAACAAGAACGAGCATCAGAAGCAGTACAGTCAACAATCACAAGCAATCGGAGCATATTAGGCAACTAAACCAAATCATAGATGACTGACTTGTGATTTCTAATCGAGAATATTAGGCAACTAAACCAAATCAGTCGATTCACTCATATAACAGAAGAAACAGAGCAGTACAGTCAACAAGCACAAGCAATCGGAAGATCAGATGATATGAGTTCAATCCCAGATGTAAGGGCTATTGAATATTGGGGGAAATCGAAGATCATGGGTTGCGGATAAGGTGGGCTGCGGATGAGGGATGATGATGATGATGATGATGATGGTTCTTCATCTGGATTTGCAGTGCAAAAAGTGGAGGATGAGGGGATGATGATGATGGTTGAAGATGATGAGATCTGGGTAAAAAGTGGAGAAGGTTGATGGGAATTTAGGGCTTTTGTATATATATATATGTGGGGGGGGGGGAGTTTGACCCACAGTCATCACCAACGTTGCTAGTAAATTAAATAATGCCTAAACAAAAGATAAACACAGATCTTCATTTAATTTGTTTTTAATATGTGGGGGAGGGGAAATTACCATATTACCCATCATGTGCCTAATAATTAACCAGAGTTTGGGATTTGGTTAGTCTCAGGGGCCAAAATAGTTAGATATAGAGACCATGGGGGGCAAATATGTTAAAAATTCTTATTTTGGGCTAATATAGTAAAAGTGATATAACCACAGGGGCCAAAAACGTAATTTACTCTTTACAAAATTAAAAAGATAAAATTATTTTAAGCAAGGAATATTTAACAGTTGTTTACTGAAGGACTCGTAGTGTAAGAAATTGTAAACCACAAAGACCTAGGAGGCAAAAAAAAAGTATTTAAGAGATCAATGCGCTGATTCATGTAAACCAAAGGGACTTAAGTTGCAGTTTACTCTTGTTGAATACTAAAGTTAACCTTTATGTAAAACCAAAGTAACTAAACATGGCGCTCTTCATAAATACGAGCAGGGTGGCTTCAATTTGTGATTTCATACTGAAGGGTTGGTAGCCTACAATATAAAAAAGTGAGTGAAAATATCTTTTGGAAGCGGTATATAGTTCGTAGAAAACAATAACATTGCTGAAGGGGGATGGTCCCAAATCATGTGCCGATCAAATGAGTTAGTCTTATGTCGCGCGCGAGACCCTACCCAATTTAAACCAAAGCCTTGACTCCCTCGACCTTGCGCTGACTACAAGGGTTTGCCCCCAATCGCGCGCGAGGTCAGGAACAAGATAGAACCATTTCTGACACTTAGTTCCTTTGGCAAAAGACCTAGCTTCCTTGAACTTGTGTCGGCTACACGGGCTTACCCTGAGCCGTGCGCAAGGACAAGAAGCGCAAGGCAACATCGGACATTACAGAAAGTACGAGTGGCAGGACAGTGGGCCAATAGGCGCTCAACAGGCTTGTAACGACTTGCACTAAAACGTCCTAAAACGTTCCTTAAGTGTAAACCCGAACCCTTCAAACCTTACTTTTTATGAAAAACCAAGAAAAACAAGAAATATTACTCGGTCGTGGGCGGCGAAGGAGTTAAGGTGGGTCTTCGCGGGGCGCGACAACTATGAAGTTCCGGATAATGATCAAGGCCACGTGTCGCACACGTGGCAGGCCCATAGGATGACACGGCAGCCCTAGCCGTAGCTAGGGTGGCCCTCGCGGGGCGCGAAGGATCTCTCTTTGGTCTTTCGCGGGCCGCGAGAAACAAAAAATTCAGCTATAAATAGAACATTGCATGGGCAGTCTTCTGTGCTCGCAAATTTCCTTCAAAAATCACCATAATCTGCTCAAAATAACAATTTAGAGTATCGAGACGCTGCTACGATAACAGGGTAATAACTCGATCACTGCTACGATACAATGTTCGATCGATTAAAACCGATCCGATGGATGTTTAAGTGTTGCCCGAATCATGGGCTATACTTTGTCATTCGTCGTGAGGGTTTCGATCTCGTGAGCTATCGTGAAAGTTGTATTAAGTTACTAACCTAGTTTCGTTTGCATTTTTATTTAACTAGGTTTACCGGCTTAATCAGTAGGCTACCTGTGATCGTTTAAATCTGCAATGTGAGTCATTCTGTTTTTATCAAACTGTTTTCTAAAACTTTGAAATTATTTTCCAGTTATATTTTACAGGGATTAAGTCATTGCAAATCTTAAATTACTGACAGTAAGTGGGGTATTGTATACATTACTGCTGTTTTATCACTTTTAGGCGGGCGCACCTAAATTGTGATACTCGTCACTGTTGTGTGACAGGACCCAATAGTGATATGACCACAGTCACAGATCCGGTCAAGTGACAACTGGACCAGATAATTATAAGATAGGGGCAATTATAATCGCTCTTAATATTGTAAATTATAGCAATGTGTCTTTTGTACAAAATAGAATGCACTCGCCAGTATTTCCCGCTGATAAAAAAATTTTAAAACATGTTTCAGGTGATTTACTGTGAACCAGGAGAAGTGCCGCGTAACACTCCAGCTTGAATGAAGTGACTCAGTAAATAAATAACATGTTTTCAGTAATAAGGGAATTTCCAGTGAAATTCCTTTTACTGAATAAATACGGGGTTTGTCCTGATATTAATAATAAAATAATACTATGTTTTCCATTTTAAACGATCATGTTAAAAGTTTCCGCTGTCAAATAAACACCAATACCACGGGTTTTCTGTCTCGCGACTTTTGAACCGGTAAAATGGGATCGAGGGGCGTGACAAGGCTGTATCTGATCATGACGTATGATGAGCAATCGTGCAGGAGACAAGAAGTACACAAGGACAAATACGTGGCACCAATCAGCTTGCGTCGACCACTGCTCCAAGATCTCCACTTAACTGCTGATGACAGACTAGACAACAAGGACAGTTGTCGGGACACGTCGATCCATTAAACATGCGCCAGCTACCCTCTTGCCTGGAATCACTAACGTTCGTGGTTGAGGAGATAGAATGGATATTCCTTGTTGTCAATCTCAGGCTCAAGGCCCATCAGCTCATATCCTTCACAAATCACCTCAGCTATAAATAGAGAACCACACCTCTTGGTTTAAACAAGAACGAAAGAAGATTAACCTTGTTTTGCAGGAACATCATCGCTATTTAGACGAGAACAAAAGAAGATTAATTTTTTTTTTTTTTTTTGGAAGGGACACTAACCTCAAATAAAATAGCGAGGCCTTTCATCGGCCCGGTCCACTATGGAAACCCTAAGCAAAATCAAGAACACCTTTATATACACACTAGGTTATATACCCGTGAGCTTCACGGGTTATGGGTTGTGTTAAAAAAAATCTATATCTATAAAAGTATTTTTTTGTATGATTTATAACCTGACTCATGTTTGGCAAACCTTACCAAGAAGAAAAAAAACAGATATTGAATTACTTAGGGTAATATGTCGAAACATCGCCAACACGCGCTATAGCGTATGACATCAAACGAACTTTTTAACTTCATGGCTGCTTTGTTGTTTTGACCCATTGCTGCTGCACAACTTGTGTAGCCAAAAATATCGGTAACGGTATCGGTATGTGAAGGTAAAAAACGGTAGTGAACAGGTACCAGGAACGCCAAAAGTCGGTACCGAATTGGTACTTAAGATCTTTCGGTTCGACAAATTTGGTACCGGTACCCAGAACCATTTGATCATCTCTGACCACGGGTTTCATACAAACAACATAGTTACCATACAACTTTTTTTGTTGATTTTCTTTCGGTTATCTTTTAGTGTTTTTTTCTACATATTCTTTTTATTCTTGTTAGCAATTCCGTTCGCAACACACTCGTAGTAATTTCAAAACACATGTAAACACAGACCAAATAACAAAAGAAATTCGCCGCAACGCAGCGAACTTCTTTAAACCTAGTTATTTTAGAATCTAAAACCAACACTAAATCAAGTATCCAAAAGGTTACAGGTATATTGTATAGGGCAGGGAACAATAAAATACCAAGAGAGTCATGACCAGTAAAAAAATTGATTTTAATTCAAAGCAAATCCACAAACAGGAAGTGAAAAATTGTACCTTCACCCTTCTCAAACAAGTAGGTGAATACACAGAACAAATCAAACACGAATCATGCCTACAGATATACACAAGATCAGTCTTTCACCCTAATAGTTTTGCTTAGATTACTTGACATTACTTCTACCCAGTCCATACTGCAATACACATAAATGAATATTAATTCATTGCCGATAATGTTACCGATGTATAGTAGTTATATATAGAGGGCTGGTTGTTCAATACCAAACCAGTTATAATTAATTAGTAGAGAAATGTACATTTTGATTTAACTTTAACTATGATACAAGAGGCGGTTACACACAATAATTGGTAAGCACTACGTACACGTGATTATTCAGTTCTCACGCATGAACATTTACTTGAAATTGGTTTTGTATTGAATGAGTACCTAAGTATATTTGAGAATCAGAAAATTACATTTTCTCGCATTCTTGAACTCCATATGTCAGAATGGAAAGATTTACCATTAACACTAACTGATACGGATGTTTGGGCTACATGCGGGTTGAGCAACGGCTCCCAAGCGTTACATCTTACAACACCATCTTCTTCAATGTCATCTTCATCAAGTTTCATCTGTATATTCACCATTGCTCTCAACACCACAGCAAACAGCAGACATACAACCTGAAAAAAGTGGACAATGAATTTAAAGGGTAATAATCAGTTTTGAACCATTTTATCTAAAATCATCTTTAAGAATACCAATGCATGAAAATACTAACCTGAACTACAACAACTGCACTGCCAATCCACTTACAAAAATCAACATCCGATTCAACAAATTCTCGAAATTTATCAATTGCTCCCGTTGGGTCCAAAGGAAGATCCTAACAAATAAATCGATAATATGCTTCATTGTCTAGTTTTGTAGCAATATATGTATAAAATTGACAATAATTTGATCATCGTACACTTTCCCAATGACGATAAAATGCAATGAACATAATCAAAGCCACCTCTAGCAGGATGAATAGAGTTTTAAGAACAGCATACTAAAAAATTTAAGGAAACAAAATTAGATTAATTAAACAAATGGCTTACGTGTACCAAATTTCATTTTTCAATGTTGAAATTTGAAATCTTCTTGCGTTTTCATTCCAGATCAGAAGCTTGAATCTTCATCGAGGCTTAGTTAATTATCTAATTAATATAATATATTGAACCGAATGACATATTTTGAGCTTTAAATTTTAATTTCAACCCCTGAATTCCATACTCCCAAACACAATAAAGCATAAAGTAGAAAAACAAATATAACTCACAGCTTCAGCCCCTTGCTTTATCAGAACCAAAGAGGCATTTTCTCCATTTCCTTCGGTATCCATATGTGTTTTCTTTTGGGTTTATGTTGTCCTAAATTCAAAAAACATAGATGTATACTTTAGCTACAAATTACATCAAATTTATAACTTCACATGCACTTTGTACATGTCAAACTTGTAAGGAAGTCAGTCCCAATTTGATTTAGTTACAGTTTTCTCATGGGAATTTCATCGAACACATGGTATGCATTACAATTTAGAAACTATAATCAACACAAATACATAATGATAAACCCACATCTATAATCTAGTTCCGGTGCTTACCAAATAATTATTCAAAGGATCCAAAGTAATGTTCAAAAAAAGACGAACCATTTTTCTTGATTAGGTAGATATTCCTGTAGATAAAGAATCCATTACACAACTTTAACTTATCAAAAGGTGAATGACAAGAAAAGTTAAAAAAATAAACCAAATGATTAAAGATATCAACGAACATAATCATCCATTTTAGATGATTGAATAGTTACTCGGGACTCACCTATTCACCGGAAGTAAACCGCTAGTCGCCAGAAAACCAAGCTTGTAGCCGGAGTAGTCGTGAGGCACTGAAACATAACCCAAACGTCCTTGACGTTACCGATCTAAACAAAAATAGAATCATGAAACTGAAACAGCTTACCTAAGTACTCGCCGGAACCCTAACCTTGACCGGAATCTGATATCCCCACCAAATCCGGCACATGTAATCCCGATCAGTGCCAAAATTCCACCTCCACCGAAAACACCTGCCATTGACATCGAACCTGCAAAATCATAACATAAATGTGTAGTTCAACAAAAAAAAACCCTGAATCATAGCCCTAAAAAAGCAAATCAATCAACATGGGTTAAGTTTTTGTAACTGGATCAAAAATTGCATCCAAATCTATTGAAAGTACATAAATAATCCAAACCTGGAAGAGATTTAGGGCATCGTCGAGGAAGAAATACATACGGGGAGAAGCAGCAACGTTGATCAGGGCTTCAATTGTTAGAGAAGCAACAACTTTGATTAGGGCTTTAATTATTAGAGAAGCCAGGATAAGGATAGGCATTTGCGATGGGAAAAAGACGATGATGCAAGAAACCCTAAAAGTTATCTCCTTTGTTTTTGTTAGCATGTTTGAGGAAACCGAAGGGATTCAAAATTTGAATCTTCTCTATGAAAGTCAATTGGGCGCCATTTTCCTTTGTAGTGATTCAATCAGATGTTTAGACAGGTCACAGGGCTATGTGATCAGCTTTAACCCTTTTTCTTTAGTATAAAGTTTAATTAAAAATAAAAAATCTAGGAAAATTACACCTAGGATTGGGAAGGCTTGAAAAGTTGACACCTAGGATCGGATTAAAGGGGGAGGCTTGAAAATTTGACACCTAGGATTTGATACTCTTCCTTTATTATATAGGAAGATTTTCTTCAACACTCTCAAAATCACTCAAAAAAAAAATGTTGAACAACAGACCCAAAATCAAGAAAACCCTCGAAGCCAGCTTCTCAAAAGCATCCATGGAGGATTCCGATCAGCAATCGACTCACTCCGGAGCAGTTATTGGTTCAAACGATGACCTTTTAACCGAGATCCTTCTCCGCCTCCCTGCTACCTCCATCCTTCGCTTCAAATCTGTTTCTAACCACTGGCATATGCTTCTAAGTCACAGACATTTCACCCAAAGGTATGATAAGCTTTTAAAATCTCCTGGTCTCTTTGCTGGCAATACATATGTTCCGTACGATGTTGATAACCCAAGCACTCCTCCTTTTAGTAGTCTTGTTTCCTACTTTGATCGTCCGCGTGTCAGAATCGTGCAATCTTGTAATGGGTTACTTCTTTGCTCTACTCATGGGAAAAAAGGAAGCAAAGCTGCTCCTAAGTATTACGTATTTAATCCCACCACCAAACAATTGGCACTCATCCCACCAATCCACGAAAGTGCTAAAGTTCGTAAAACAATCCGTTTTATGGGTCTGGCATATCATCAAACAGATTGTCCTCACTACAAACTTGTTTGTGTTCGTCGTCTTGAGCCTGATGATAGAGACTTGTTTCAGATTCAAATCTACTCGTCTGACACAACGGAATGGAAGATTTGTACCGTAACTTTAGATACACACTGGGCCTTCTTCGAAAAGGGAGTTTACTGGAATGGAGCTATTCACTGGGCTCCCTGGCATCACAATCACTTCTACTTTAAAATCGAGGCTGAACAGCTGCAAACATTGCCCTCGCCGGTGGATATTCACTCTTTTAATTTTATGACAAGGTACTTTGGGGAATCTAGAGGTCATTTACATTTAACAGTGGGTGTTGATCCTAAGGGAACTAGCTTACATCAGAACGTGTATGAGATGTTGAGTGATCGTTCGGGGTGGTTTGTCAAGTATCAACTACAGCTCCATGAACTTTGGGGTGCCTTTCCGGAGATGACCCGTTCGCCTTATGATTTTAATGTTGTTGATGTGGTTAGAGGTGAAAAAGAAGAAGATACATTCATCGTGCTGAGAATTTCCTGTAAGTTGATAAGATATAATGTTCATGACAAGAGTTTTAGGCAGATGTCTGATGTCATCGACTGCGCCTTTAGAAAGGACCCGTTTACGCATCGTTATATTGACCCGTTTACGCATCGTTATATTGAAACTTTAGCGTATGTCTGAATGTCGCTCCTGTTAGTTTGTGTTTGTGCACGTATTTTTGCTAAGGCATTATGGACTGAATATTAATGAATGTGGAGTTATGCAAAAGTGTATGAAATGTAAAGCATTGGATTTGTGCGATTTTGTTTGTAAATCAGTTTTTGTGATATGAAACTGAATATTGTGACTAGAAGTCGTAATAATCAGTTTTTGTGTTTGGATGAATAAACTATAAGCTTATTTTGTATCCGTTTCTTACCTGCTGCAACAGACTAAACAGGAAGTTATATTTGCTCTTTTTTTTAACCTTAGTTTAAGTGCCTTTCATCTACATCTTTTGACTTCTAATTATTCTATTGTTAATAAAGGTATCTGTTTTGTGCTTCAAACAAGGGAAGTACATTCACATACTGCCCTAAAGCGCACACATATAAAATCGTTTAATCCGAACATGACATGTTTAACTCATTTTGTCTATATGTGGCAAACAGGCTGACGAGTAGTAATCATGTTGTAAATATGTTAATCCGGTTGGTAGGTTGTAATATATGGGTTAAACGGGTTAGCGGGTCGATTTGTTTACGGTTAGGTGACAGGGGTTAAACATGTCAACCCAAACACGACACATTTGATTTAACTTGTCAACCCAAACCCTGAGCATAACGTCTTTAATAAACGGGTTAGATATGACAACTGAAACCTAATTATTACTGTGTCGTGTTGGAACTTGACACCACTAATGTAAATCACTCATGTGTATTCTAGCAACCCTTGTTTTAATATCCATAAAAGTCCAAATTAAATACAATTATATATACCAAACAATAGATACCCAAGTGTGACCTAGCACACAAAATGATGAATGATATCATCATCATCATCATCATACTCAGTATATCCCACCAATAGCAAAGCTAAGGTAGGGTCTGAGGAGGGTGAGATGTAGACAGCCTTACCTCTACCCCGTAGGAATAGAGAGGCTGCTTCCAATGAGACCCCCGGCTCGAAAATGATGAATGATATGAGTTTGTCAAACACTGAATAGTGTATAACAATTTAATAGCAAGTCTTTGTCAACGACTAGTTTAAAGAAAAGCATAAGACTTCAAAATATAAAACTAAGAACCTAAATAAAGTTATATTCACTCTTGTTTTTTTACCTTATTTTAAAGCAGGGAAGTACATCCACACACTGCCACCTGCATCATGTTAAATTGTTTGATTTTGGTTATTTAATGTCACATAACCTGTTTCAAAACACACATCCAAACACTCCCTTGGAAGAAGATTAATCTGTATCAAATTTTCTAAAAGACTATTCTATATATCTATATATTTTTCTGCATTAAAGTGTGGCTGAATTGGATCCTGAATGTAGCTCCTGTTAGTTTGTCTGTTGTGCATATATGTTTTGCAAATAAATTATGGATTGAATATTAGAACTGGTTGTCTGATTATTATTGATCTTTATACAGCAATATGCACTATCTAGTTTTCTTTATACTTTTTTTTTTATCTAAACTGTTACAGTGTTACTTGATTATTTACAAGTAAAACAGATAGTTTTATATGGATAATTTAAATTACTTGTTTAAAACTGTTTGTAAAGGCTGCAATCTTGTCTCACAATGCTACAATTCATATGGATATTGTATTTCATGTGGGAAGATGCCGGCATAATTCTGATAGTGTAGTTCATGAAAACGCTTATTTGAGTGAATTCCATCATTGTATTGCACCGCCATCCAACAATTTGGTTGGAATGAATAATACACAAATAGTGGTTCGGTTAATTGGTATTAATGTTGTGGTTGGTAAACAAGGGGGATAGTGTGATTCTGTTTGTAAATCGGTTGGGCAGTCGTGTGTGGCGAGTAAATTTGTGTTTATTAATGAATGTGGAGTTATGCAAAAGTATGTGAAATGTAAAGGATCGTGTCTTGCAAGCAGCATTCAACCTGCTGAGGTGGCTGAGGATGCACCTAGAAATTTGAATCCAGGTGCATGTTTATATACGCGAAGACTGTCGATGCTTTCTTGCGATGGGTACCATCAGCATATGAGGAGGCTTTGCCGCTGTGCTTAGGGTGTAGGGAGTGGTTAGACACTTAGAGTGGCAAACTAAAAAATCAACCAATGAGAGTGTGCCATGTCAAAGTGGTAAACTATGCTCAAAATGTTGACAATGGTTAGACACTTGGTAAAGTGGTAAACTATTTAAAAAAAAAAAGTGTGATTGGTTAAGATGACATGGACCCCACCACACACCCCTACTCTCTCCCCACTCCTCCCCTCTTCCCGAATCGGTGTTCCCTCACCGATTTATCTCCCCAAATCGGTAAAACAATTCGGTAAAAAGGTGGGCATTGGTTTAGACATCGGCACCGCTGCTTTTGCCGACACCACTCCGCACGCCCTTAGGGTGAAGGGAGTGGTTAAACAGGTGAAAGTGACAAACTTTAAAATGGACCAATCAGAGAGTGCCACGTCAGAGAGGGTAAAAAGTTTAAACTTTGCTGAAAAGTGTTGGCAATGGTTTAGACACTTGAAAGTGACAAACTTTTTTTTTGTTTTTTTAAATTATATGTTAAATAAAAACAAATAAAACATTAAATTAATAAAAAAAACAATTACATTAAAATGAAACTTAAAAAAAAAACATAAAATTCATAAAAATTACACGACACTAAAACAACGCAACCACTAAAAAAATTAAAAATTACACTACACTAAAACAATTAAAATAAACTACTCTTCGTCAGAATCAACCAACAGGTGGGGCAAATCTTGACTTGCGAGATGAACCGTGAGATCGTGTTTAAGTCTCCAATGCGTATCTTCATCCATTAGCTCGCCCAACACCCTATCATCAAACGCGGGCTCGACCGGAGGATCCCGAATGTGTACCGGTGCAATCGCGTTTCCGTCGTCTTTTAAAATCATGTTGTGTAAAATAATACACGTGTACACAACATTCCTAATTTTTTTAACCGTCCTTGGTCGCATCGGCCGATTCAAGACACCCCATTTTGACTTCAAAACCCCAAAAGCCCTTTCGACGTCTTTTCTTGCCGCCTCGTGTTGCCTTTTGAACATCTTTTCGTCTACTTCTTGAGGGTATGGGATCGATTTCACAAACACGGACCATTTTGGGTAGATTCCATCCACGAGCAAATAACCACGTTTGTAATAATGGTTGTTGACGTAAAATGGACATTTTGGTGCGGTTCCATTTCGTTCCGTTAAGAATAACGGCGATTGTCCTAGCACATTGATATCGTTCTGCGAACCCGGTGGACCGCAAAAAGCATGCCAAATCCATAAATCTTGAGACGCCACTGCTTCGAGCATAACAGTCGGGTATCGGTGATCTCCTCTCATATACTGCCCTCGAAGCTCGGTGGGACACATTCGCCAGACGAAATGGGTGCAATCAAGGCTACCGAACATACCTGGAAGGTGATGTTGTTCTTCATGTGCGTCGTATAACAGTGCCATGTCGTGGCTTGTCGGCCTACGTAAGAACTCCGAACCATATATTCTGCAAACCGTTTCGCAAAAATATTCTAGGCACTCGCGGGAAGTTCTTGCGGCCATATGCAAGTACTCGTCTCCTTCGTCTGGAGGGTTACCGGTTGCGAGCTGTTTAATAGCTGATGTAACCTTTTGCAGCGGCATAAAGCCCCTCCGACCTCGCGCATCGTAGGACTCTTGAAAGTATTCGTCATTCGCTTCCACGGCGGTCACAATATTTAAAAACAACCGTTTCGACATACGGAACCTTTGCCGAAAAATTGCGTCGTTGTATTTCGGGTCTTCGACAAAATAATCCGCCATGAGGGTCTCGTGCCCAACCTCCCGCTGACGTTCAATGTATCTCCTTTGGTTTGATGTACCGGTGTCTTGTAGTTCGGCTTCTTCGAGTAGATTTTGGAAAAAAAGAATGCTACAATCGGACGAGTCGTCGCTACTATCGGGTGGAAACCACAACGGGAAATCATCCGCCATTTTGCGTGGCAATACTTGGGTTAGTGTTTTGTATTTTTTGGTTTGATTTGGGGGTGATTTTGTACTATAAATAGGATTAAAATGGGTTTGTTTTGAATATATAGGGTAAAACTTGAAAAATTAATTTTTTTTATTTTGAACGGCATTATAGCCGTTAAAGTGGCAACGATCAACAACTTTTCATGTTTGTCGATCGGTGAGGGTGAGCCGATTTCACAAGATTGCCGCGCGGGAAAGAGGGACGGCGCCGGTGTTGCCGCTCGGCAAACCGGTTTGCCGATCACTTCACCGCCCCACTCCCTTCACCCTTAGAAGTTTATTTGGCTAGCAACTTTATGGTAACATGTTATTTTAGAATCATTATCATACGTGTGTGTGTTTATAATAACAAAACTTAAATGTTACAAATTTGGTATTGTTGTATTAATTTTTAGTAAAAATATATACCAGGACCACTAAGAAGTCGTGCTGCCAAGGCATTCGGTTTTAATTTTATTGATATGATTATTGATTATTCATTAGAGAATGCACCACTGCAAAAGGAATTATCAGCAGGTCAGTGTGAATCTCATTAAGCAACTCAAATATAATGAATGTCAGCTGATCACTTTATCCAATTGTTTTGTTTTAAAATGATGGAAATTAATTTTTTGAAACAGAGGAAGCGGGAAATTTTATTCATTAGAGAAAGCACCACTGCAAAAGGAATTATCAGCTGGTCACTTTTCCACTTTAGTCCAAAACTCAAACCTTTTGAATCTGGGTCCATGTGGTTTCAATTTTGTTGTCATTTTCATCTAAAAGCAAAATTTGGTCGGATTCTAGTTTTTTTGTCTTTTTCCTCCTTTTTAATGAAGAGCAAAATGGTCAGATTTTTTTAATTTGTTATAATAAAATGTTAAAATACCTTTTTGCCATTCATTAAAAGGGAGAAAAAAGACTAAAAAAAACTATATAACTTCAAAATCTGAGCTAATTTTAATTTTGGACCAAAATGACAATAAAATTGAAGACACACAGACCCAGATTTCAAAGGTTTGAGTTTTGGAGTAAAGAGACCAAACCTCTAGGACCATTTTGGCAGTTTACTCTACTTTTTATTTGTTAAACTAAGTGTCTGTTTGGCTAAGCTTATTTTGGGCTCCTTATTACTTATTTGCTTATTGAAAAAGCAAATAAGTAAAAAATCTGTTTGGGTAAAGATATAAGCACTTTTAAAATGACTTTTATAAACAGCAAATAAGTGGGTTTTGAAAAGTCATAACATTGGGACTTTTCATTTCTACTTATAACTTCTCATGCCCAAATTACCCAAATACCCTAGGGCCCAATACACGCTTTCTTCTCCTTTGGCACATCAGCCCTTTCTTCTCCACAACAACAGCCGCAGACCAGCCCTTTCCTTTGGCACATCAGACCGTTCGATCGCCTGTTCCCCCTTACGCCGCCGCCCCCTCACGCCGCCGCCCCCTCACCAGGTAAGGTTGTTATATTTTTTCAATTTCTTGATTGTTTTTGTTTGTTTGATTTGTTCAATATCATGATTGTTTTGATTGTTGGTCAGAAATTATTGGTCAGAAATCGTTTATTTATATTAGAATGTTAATTTGGTATGTTTTAGATTTAGGTCAGAAATTGTTGGTCAGAATGTTGTTTGTTCAATATCATGATTGTTTTGATTGTTGGTCAGATTTGTTCAATTTCTTCATTGCTTTTGTGACTAAGGAATGTGTTGGTCAGAATGTTGTTTGTTCAATATCATGATTGTTTTGATTGTTGGTCAGATTTGTTCAATTTCTTCATTGCTTTTGTGACTAAGGAATGTGTTGATTAGAATGTTGATTTGGTATGTTTTAGATTAGGAATGTTGAACTTGTATATGTATATTATAGATAATGGAAGAAAACCGCACAAATGTTGTTGAATGTGAAACGTCAACTAAAAAGAATAAACCAAGAATCGTGTGGGATAATGCTTCATTCAAGGAGTTTGTCGAAGTTTGCTTGCTTGAACGTAGAAAAGGAAATAAACCGTGTACTACCTTCAGTAAGCATGGGTGGGATAATATAGAAAAAACCATGAAGGAAAAAACCGGCAAAGTCTTTGACAAAAAACAACTTAGAAACAAATGGGACTTCATGAAAAAAGAATGGAAGCTTTACGACCGCTTAATAAGGCTTGAAACTGGGATCGGTGGGACGAGGAGCTTAATCGATGCATCGCCTGAGTGGTGGGATGAGAAAATAAAGGTAAGTTATACTTTTTTTTAATCATTTGTGGTTATGAACTTATGATTGCAACTTGAAAACCCATTAATTAACCTTTTCAACTTGTAGGAAGATAAAAACTTTGCCAAATTTAGGGGAGCAAATTTGGAAATATTCGAGTCGGTTTATGCTGATTTATTTCGGGATTCTGTTGCCGTTGGGGATCAGACACAGACTCCGTCACAGTTTTTAAACGACAACAATCCGAGCGATGTTCAAATTGAGGAAAACATGGAGGGCAAAGGAGACAGCGATGAAATCAATTTAGGTGATGATGATTCTTTGTTTACCAATTTCGTTGAAAGTAGTTCAAGTAAAAGGAAGAAGGATGTTGCCAACAAACGTTCAACCAAGAGTAAAGCTTCATCGTTTGAGGAAAAGCTAGATGTCGTACTAGATGCCTTATCAACAAAAAGCACGCAAACTTTTCCACCAAATGATCCCTCGGCTACAATAGCGGATTGCATGAACATTGTCATCACTTTTCCCGACTTTGAAGAAGGTGATGTGTGTAAAATGCAACATATAAATTACATCAAATGAGACATAAAACTAACCCTTTTTTAGTACTAATATTGGAAAAAGAGTGTTTTTGTCTTCCTTTTGTATTTTCAGGATTAAATGAGCTCAAAAACGCAAAAGAAGCAAAAAGACAGCTAAATCCAACATAAATACAAGAAAAGGAACATTAGTGGACTGCCCGAACCCTCAACGGCACCTTCCAAAGCAAAATAGAGAAAACAGAAGGCTGAACACGCCCCGTGCTCAGCCAGCACGGGGCCGTGCCCAAGAAGCAGCAGAAAAGACAAACCTATAGAAGCTTCTATTGCCCATCACGGGGCCGTGCTCAGCGGACACGGGGGCGTGTCGAAAGTACAGCAGGCGCATTTATTGTAATTGCGAATTACAATTAATGAGGAGAGAGAGTGTCAGACGGACACGGGGCCGTGCCCAGCGGACACGGGGCCGTGTCCAGCTCTCTGTTCAGCCTATAAATAGGGGTGCTTGGATTCATTTCATCTCATCCCTTGGCACACCACCTCTCTCACACTTCATCCACCACCCACCACCATCACAACACCATCATCCACCACCATCATCCATTGTCCATCATAGAGTGTGTGAGTCGTCTCGGGATCCAAGATTGATCGTAAGAGTTCTTGACAATCAAGGCCATGTTTGCCTAAGTCTCTTACATCACTTGGTGAAGACAAAGTGTCTAGTATAATACTTTTTATTTCTAATCTTTTGCACTTTTTATTTGGTTTTGTATTAATGACTTTAATAACTAGTTACTTATGTTGAAGGTGATCTTTCCTTATCGTTTGTCCGTGGTGTCTTGGCATTATTTTACTGTCTATATAAAATAAAGGATTTTCACCATTCATATCTCCACGGTCTATATGGAGGTATGTTGGCTACCTGGTAGGGGGTTAAGGGAACGGTTTGGTAAAGGTCTTGCCATTGTTCAGCGTTTAGAGGTCCTGCAATGGACCTGGTTCAAATTTAGTAGGACCTCCTTCAATACTTCAAGGTATTGGATGGCGGGGGTCCAAACTCTTTGATCCCCTCATAAGTTAACTACTATTAATACTATAACCCGGCTATTTAGGACTGTATCCCTGCTGACTCAGACTACTTAGCCGAGGGTAACGTCACCGCCAAAAGCGGGGCCTACCACAATACTGCATTAATAACTTAATTCATTATCTTCCAATAATCCACCCCTTTAGGATTGTATCCCTGCTGACTCAAACTACTGGGGTGAGGGTAACGTCACCTTCAAAAGAGGGGCCTACTACAATAACTAAGATAATCTCTTAATTATGTGCAAAAGTGCGGAAATAATCAAAGGTTATACTAGATACAAGTCGGAACCAAGTGATTCATCTTGTCTATCTGTTTTTCTTTTATTTTTATTTTCAGCATTTTAGTTAATTTTTAGTTTTCTTAGTTTAAAACATTTTTTCTAAACTTTTATTTTGGTTAGACGTTGAGGATAAACCGGTACTAAAAGCTCTTGTGTCCTTGGACGACCTCGGTATCTTACCAACACTATACTACACTCAACGATGGGTGCACTTGCCCATATGTGTGTTTAGTGTCAGTGAAATATCGTGTTTTATAAATTTAAAACTTGGCTAAAATAAGTGTTAAAAAGGGCTTAAAATATACACCTAAAATATACGACACTTACCGCACATCAGAAGGTTCAAAAAAGTATTCACAAGCCTTGCGTGTCTTCATCAAAAAGCAAAACCGTGAAGCTTTTATGTATCCCAAGACTCATGAAGCAAAGATGGAGTTCCTTAAGTTACTTATGGAAGAATGAGTTGTTTGACATTATGTGTTGTTTGACGTTTTATTTTATGTGTTGTTTGACGTTTTATTTTAAGTTTTACTTTGACATTATGTGTTGTTTGACGTTTTAATTTAAGTGTTGTTTGACGTTTTATTTTATGTTTTACTTTGACATTATGTGTTGTTTGACGTTTTAATTTATGTTATCGTATGACATTATGTGTTGTTTGACGTTTTAATTTATGTGTTGTACAGGATGGATAGTGATTACTCTGGTTCAGATGATAGTGAGGAAGAACAAAGGGACGATGAGGTTTTGGAATTTAAAAGGTTATGTGGAGTGGTTGTGAAAGGGATAATAATAGCTCATAACTTACGTGACGCGCGTACACCATGTCACACTTCGGGTCGCACTGGGCACAAGTATATTAATGAAATTCTTAATGGCCATCCAAGACGGTGTTATGATATGTTTCGGATGGACATACCGGTTTTTAAACAGTTATGTGTTGATCTTGTTACTAAATACGGATTGAAACAAACACGTCATGTGTCTATTGAGGAGTCGGTCGGAATGTTATTGATGACTTTGGGTCATGGATGTACAAATAGGCTTGTGCAAGAATCTTTTAATCATTCTGGTGAAACAATTCACAGACATTTTTATAGAGTTTTGGCAGCCGTGCTTAAGATGAGTGCTGATATCATCAAGCCAGCCGCAAATTATAATGATGATGTACCTGCACATATATTAAACAATCCTCGGTATTATCCAATGTTCGAGGTATTATCTAATGTTTGATGTATATAATGCTACAGTTATTTTAACAAATGTTTTAATTATGTTATCGTTTTGTATTTGTAGAACTGCATTGGCGCTATAGACGGGACACACGTGAAGGCATTGGTTCCATTGAAAGAGCAACCGAAGTACATTGGTCGAAAGGGATACGCTACACAAAATATAATGGTTGTTTGTGATTTTAACATGTGTTTTACATTTGTATGGGCCGGATGGGAGGGAACTGCACATGACACGAGAATTTTTAATCAAGCGTTAGATAATGTGGGACTTCAATTTCCACATCCCACGGGTGGTTAGTATACTTTTAGTAATGTCAATTTTATGCGTTTAAAACGAATATTAACTGTTTCTTTTAATTCCAGATAAATATTACGTTGTTGATGCCGGATACCCAAATACTAGAGGGTATCTTGCTCCATACAAAGGCACGGACATTCGTTATCATATAGCGGATTTTCGACGTGCACAAACTAGCGCTATGCGTGCTCCTCAAGGACCAAAAGAGACATTTAATTATTACCACTCATCGTTGCGAAATGTCATTGAACGGACTTTTGGAGTGTGGAAAGCTAGGTGGGCGTTATTGAGAGATATGCATGTTGGTTTCACGTACAACCACCAAGTGAGTATTGTGATAGCATCGATGGCGCTCCATAATTTTATTAGGAGGGCCGGTGGGTTTGATGACTTATTTGATATGGCACAACAAGAATCTTATAATCTCAGAGGAGGTGGTACTAGTGACGAAGTTCACGCAGAAGTTCAGGCTACAAGTCGTACACATGGTGATGAACTGCATATGGCAGCGATCCGAGATATCATTGCGCAAGATATAATGAGATTGCGGGGATGAATGAACATGCAATCGTTTCTATTGTAGGGATGAATGTACTATAAGAACTATGGTGGTATTATGGTGCTTTTGGGTTTGTTTGTTTGTTTGTCGGTTTTTTTTTTTTTTTTTTGTGAAAGACATATAATTTATCGTTTCTATTGTAGGGAACTATGGTGGTATTATTGTGCTTTTGGGTTTGTTTGTTTATTTATTATTATTATTATTTTTTTTTTTTGTAAAAGACATAATTTTTATTTTGTAAGGTTTTATGTTAATGAACATTTTATTAGAAAAGGAAGAGAAACAAAAAAGCTAAGCCAAACACTTTTTAAAAAATAACTTATTGACTTATTAAAAGAATGTCCTTTTTGGTAATTTTACATAAATAAGCTAAGCCAAACACTTTTAACAAAACAACTTATTGACTTATTTACTTTTCCCACCCAATAAGCTTATCCAAACACTTTTTAAAAAACTGCTTCTCAAAAAGTAATAAGTAAATAAATACTTTTCACAAAAAGTGCTTTTTGAGTTGAATAAGCTTAGCCAAACAGGCCCTAAATACATCATAATGGCTGAACTATATATGTTCTTCAATACATATTATGATAATTGAAGGGAAGAGTTAAAAATAAATGGAACAAGTTTTATACTGATCCTACTACAAAAAATTGTGAAGAGTATATTTCTTTCTTTTGGTCTACTACCTTCACAATTCAAAACAACATTTGTACATAAAAAATTACAGGGTAAATTACGCTTTTCGTCCTTTATGTTTGTAGCGGTTTGCAACAGATAGCCTTTAACTTCAATAATTACAGTCACAATCCTTTATTTGGAAAACCCATTACACTTTAGGTCCTTTAACACTAACCTGGTTAAGATTTTCAGTTAAGTATGACATGTGCTTTGCACATGAGGGTATTTTTGTGTTTTCCCACTCTAATCCAATAAAATAAAAAGATTAAAATTTTTTAAAGCATATAAAATCCTCTCTCACCACCACTCTCTTTGTAGTCTCTACCCCCTCCTTTCTCTATATCTATCTCTCACTCTAGCTGTTGATTATCATCGACACCACCTTCATTTATCAATCTTCACCACCATTTCCATTGACAATCGGTCACCACCACCATTGCCGAACACCACCACTGGCCACCTGAAAACGAACATGTAGCCGCCATTCTTCTCCAAGATTAGTAATAATCTCTCACCGGAGAAGAAACCCTAGACCTGATTTTCCCAAAAACTCCAAATATCATCATCGCCATCATCCTTGATTGACGACTAGTCACACACCACAATGGAGCTTTCTTGATTTTTTATTGTATAAAGATTGAATCTTTTGGTTTCTTGATTGATTATACATCCATAAGAAATATTTGGAACTCAAAGTAGGTGGTATCTATCTCTTGAAATCCAGTCAGAAATACCCATCTTGAGACCAAGTATACATTCCCGATTGTCAATGGAAATGGGTTTACATTTGAAGGGGTAAATTACTACTTACAGTTAGCAAAGGGGAAAATTGCTACTTACCTACTCATGTAACTTCTACCCTTAAATCATCCTTAAAGTTTTCACTTTTCAGCTTTAGTGAATTCTATTAAGCTTATTAGAAAGGGGATACCTACTATTTTGATCATGTGAATTTTATTTGGTGGATTATTTTGTTATGATAGTAGGACTGTTTAGGTTGTTGGTAACTTGGAGTTGGACTGCAAAACAGATTATATCGGACTGATTCTGCAGTGCGGCTAAATAATAAACAGATCCGTAAAATGAAACGAATCTGATTTGCAGATCTGTAAAACAGATTCTGCAGTGCGGCTAAATAATCGGACTGATTCTGCACTCTGCAGTGCGGCTAAATATCGGACTGATTCTGCAGTGCGGCTAAATAATAAACAAATGAAACGAATCTGATTTGCAGATCCGTAAAACAGATTATATAGGCTAAAACAGATCCGATTCTGCAGTGCACGGACCTGTTCTGCACGTTTGTTTAATTTTTTTTAAAACAGATCTGTAAAACAGATTATGTCGACTGATTTGCAGATCCGTAAAACAGATTATATCGGCTAAAACAGATCTGATTCTGCAGTGCACGGACCTGTTCTGCACTTTTTTTAATTTTTTTAAAACAGATCCGTAAAACAGATTATGTCGACTGTTCTGAGTTCGTACGAAGCGGTGGCTTCGTAAACACGTGGGATCGTACCAAAAACGATTTCTGTTCAGCTTCGTAAAAGACAACCTGTTCTGCACGTTTATAATTTTTTTAAATTTTTTTCGTTTTTTAAATTTTTTTAAAATTTTTTTAAATTTTTAAATTTTTTTCGTTTTTTTATAATTTTTTTCAGTTTTTATTATTATTAATTTATTCTCAACCCATCCTGACCCAAACCCATCCTGACCCGAACTCATCCTGACCCAAACCCATCCTGACCTTCTTCTTTCTTTTACCCATCTTAACCCAAACTCATTCTAACCCAAACCCATCCTGACCCAACAACCAATCCAATCCAACCCATCCATTTTGCCACCTCTAGTTCAAACGATGACCTTTTAACCGAGATCCTTCTCCGCCTCCCTGTTACCTCCATTCTCCGCTTCAAATCTGTTTCTAAACACTGGCGTTTGCTTTTGACTCACGCACATTTCACCCAAAGGTATGATAGCTTTCTAAAATCTCCTGGTATATTTGCTGGCAATGTATACGCCCCGTTTGATGTTGAAAACAGAGGCACTCCCCCTTTTCGTAGTCTCGATTTTTACCCTGATCCTCGTGGTATCAGAATTGTGCAATCTTGTAATGGATTACTCCTTTGCTGTAGCGAACAAGGGAGCAAAAGTGCTCGTAAGTATTATGTATTTAATCCCACCACTAAACAATTCGCAACCATCCCATCGGTCCCGGGCGGTTATAAAGTTCGTAACACTACCTGTTTTATGGAATTTTTTTTAGAAATGGTGTATTTTGAATATATTTTTAGGATAATGGGAAGTCAAAAAAAAAAAAGGTTTTTGGTGTATCCGCTATTAGGAATAGCGGATTAGGAAGGAAATTAAATTGTGTTGCAGCAATGCTCAATAGAGGATTAGGAGGAAACACATAACCATGGTTCAAGCCTGGGGTGTCAGATGTTTTCTAATCCTCTATTCTCAATAGAGGATTAGGAGGAAACACTTAACCACCTGACACCTACCTGAGCATTGCTGCAACACAATTTAATTTCCTTCCTAATCCGCTATTCCTAATAGCGGATACACCAAAAACCTTTTTTTTTTTTTTGACTTCCCCGTTATCCTAAAAATATATTCAAAATACACCATTTCTAAAAAAAATTCCTGTTTTATGGGTCTGGCATATCATCAAACAGATTGTCCTCGCTACAAACTTGTTTGTATTCATCAGCTTCAGCCTAGTATGACTTCGTTTCAGTTTCAAATCTACTCATCTGATACAGGGGAATGGAAGATTTGTACCGTAACTTTAGATACACACTGGTCCTTCTTCGAAAAGGGAGTTTACTGGAATGGAGCTATTCACTGGGCTCCCTGGCATCACAATCACTTCTACTTTAAAATCGAGGCTGAACAGGTGCAAACATTGACCTTGCCGGTGGATATGATGTCTTTTAATTTAATGACAATGTACTTTGGGGAATCTAGAGGTCATTTACATTTAACAGCGGGTGTTGATCCTAAGGGAACTAGCTTACATCAGAACGTGTATGAGATGTTGAGTGATCATTCGGGGTGGTTTGTCAAGTATCAACTACAGCTCCATGAACTTTGGGGTGCCTTTCCGGAGATGACCCGTTCGCCTTATGATTTTAATGTTGTTGATGTGGTAAGAGGTGAAAAAGAAGAAGATACATTCATCGTGCTGAGAATTTCCTTGAAGCTGATAAGATATAATGTTCATGACAAGAGTTTTAGGCAGATGTCTGATGTCATCAACTACGCCTTTAGAAAGGACCCGTTTGCGCATCGTTATATTGAAACTTTAGCGTATTTCTAAGAGACAATTCTATGTTTTTTTATATTTTTCTTGATTAAAATGTGGCTTAATTGGATCCTGAATGTCGCTCCTGTTAGTTTGTGTTTGTGCACGTATTTTTGCTAAGGCATTATGGACTGAATGTTAGAACTGGTATCTAATTTTTTACTTGATTATTTACAAGTAAAAAATTATAGTTTTATAAGGATAGTCTAAATTACTTTACTTGTTTCTGTTTGTACAGGCTGCAATCTTGTCTCACAATGCTGCAATTCATATGAATATATTGTGTTTCATGTGGGAAGATGCCAGCATAATACCGAGAGTGTAGTTCATCTAAACGCTTATTTGTGTGAATTTAATCATTATTTTGCACCGCCATCCAACGAATAGAGGTCCGGTTATTTGGTATTAATGTTATTTGTGGCTAGTAACTTTACATTTATTAATGAGTGTGGAGTTATGCAAAAGTATATGAAATGTAAAGCTTTGGATTTGTGATATGAAACTGAATATTTGACTAGAAGTCGTAATAATCAGTTTTAGTGCCCTAAAGCGCACACATATAATGTGGAATTATGCAAAAGTATATGAAATGCTGCAACAAACTAAAAAATGGAAGTTATATTTACTCTTGTTTTTTACCTTACTTGAAGGACTTTTCATCTACATCTTTTGACTTATAATTATTCTATTGTTAAAAAAGGTATCGGTTTTGTGCTTCAAACAGGGGAAGTACATCCACATACTATCCTAAAGCGCACACATGTGGCAAACATGCTGACGGGTAGTAATCATGTAAATATGTTAATCAGGTTGGTTGATGCCTGTCAGGACCCAACCCATAGGGTTGAAACCATGCTGTAACACCCTTAAGATGAACCCGCTCAAAAACGGTTTCAAACTCGAACTAGCTTCAAACAGAGACCGATCATATCCCCCTTGAAAAAATAAGTTTAAGCCGAACCTAGTTAGTCAAAAACTGGTGTTGACCATCTTCGACATAACCCGAACCAGTTTGGACACAAAAACCGATTTGAAACTAAGGTTTCCTTCAAATTTTCGTTTGAAACTAAGAGAAGGGGCTTTTTTAACTGGCTCATTTCTTGCTTCCTTTCCACGACGTCAATATATAATTTGGCGACACACTAACAACAATTTCTCAAACACTACAAGCTTATTTGAATTCATTCCTTCGGAGGTCTCAAAGTCCATAAATCTACCCTTTTTATGGGTCTGGCGTATCATCAAAGAGATTGTCCTTTTGTATTTGTTTTTTAGAGTGTGGTGAGTTGTTTCAGATTCAAATCTACTACTCTTATAGAGACATGGAAGACTTCTATCGAATCTTTCCATGTGATTAAACCCGTCTTCATGATCTTCCAGGTGCTCTCCCAGAGATGGTATCTGGGTACGGTTATTGGCATCAATTAAAACATCTTCCTGCATGCATTCGGTGAATGATACCGAGTACCCTAATAGAAAATAGTTTTTTTAGTTATGTAAACACATCTTGTATATTGTTAAACATAACCAAACACTATAATATCTAAGAGTGATGCCTTATCACTTGATACTAAATCACACTATAATATTTAAGTAGAATCTGCATAAAAAAAACGACACTGTATTCCAAAAGCCAAACACTGCTCTGTATCATACATGAAACAATATTAAACTTAAAACTCTTGAGAAGCAGAGCCGATTTCCCCCTTTTCCTTGCCTGCTTTCTTCGGAAGCAAAGTGGAATGAATGTTGGGAAGAACACCACCATTAGCAATAGTCACAGGTTTCAACAGTTTACTCAACTCTTCATCGTTCCTCACCGCTAATTGTATGTGTCTTGGACCTACTCTGCTCTTCTTGTTGTCCCTCGCTGCATTTCCAGCCAACTCCAACACCTCAGCGGCCAGATACTCGAGAACGGCCGCCAGGTACACCGGAGCTCCGGCGCCGACACGTTGGGCATACCGACCAGCCTTGAGGAATCTAGCGATTCTGCCGACAGGGAACTGAAGACCGGCTTTAGACGATCTTGAAACAGACTTTGAAGCCTTCGGTTTTCCTCTACCGCCTTTCTTCACTTCTGCATCGGATTTTCCAGCCATTTTTGCAAACCCTAATTTCAATTTGGAGAAAATGTATGTAATTTGGGGTTGTTATACAGAGGGTGATTTGGTTTTGTATTTATAGTGAAAAGGGTTTGATTTTGATTGGTGCGCTTGGACTCACGGGGATTGCCAGCGTGGCGCTTGGATTTTTCGTTTTGTTTTTTCCGCGGGATAATTTGAAGTGGGGGTCATTCAAGGTTTTTTCACATACTTTTACTCTGTACACTCCACTAGGTTATATATCTGTGAGCTTCACGGGTTATGGATTGTTTTATAAAAATTTATATTTATAAAATAATTTTATATATATAATTTCTTATAATTGGATAACCTCTTCATACTATCATTTTATTGGTTTTTTATTTTTTTTTAAACACCACTTTAACGTCCTTTCTACCACGTGTTTTTCTTACCACGCCGTCTTGCTAACGTGACGGAAACCGAATGATGATGTAAAGATGTGGGTGGAGATGCTTTTGATTCAGTGGAAGATGTTGGGTTTTTGGAGGTTGCTGATCTTTCGCTAGATGAACCGGAATTTGAAAACGATTTGATTAACGATAATTAATTACCTATAATTTATGTAGTGTTTTTGGAGTTTAATATATTTTTGGACTTTGTTTAATATAATTTTATTTTTAATATTGTTTTTTTTTTGTCGTACCCATATCTTTTTTTTTTTTTGCCATTCTCCGTACCCGTATTGTCCCCGTACCCGTATCCATGCTACATAATAGCCATCTTTAAACTGTTCTTCATATCCTGCTTTCAAGGTTTCATAGTCATCTTTCTTTTAAAAGAATCATGGAAATAAACTAATTATATAAACTTCAACCGTTTAATTGTCATTTTCATGAGTGTTTCGAGGCCCGATTTTAAAATATTCTTTATTGCAATAAATAAAAAGGCTAAGAAAGTGGAGTCTGAAAAGTAGCTTGAAAAGCGATGGATTAACAGTTGATAACAAGAAAGCAAACTCTGCATGATTGAAGAGAGTTTTTGGATGTTATGTGATGCAGGGTAAAATATACATATTTGTCCCGTGTAAAGTGTATAGTTTATGTACAATTTTCATTTGTTTTATTTAGTTTTAGTAGTATATTATATTATTTTGTGTTGGGCCAGGTCCTGGTGCAAATACAGCGAAAAAAAGTAAAAAGGAAATAACTAGCCAGTTGAGTGGAGTAGACCGCCAGTGACAGAAGGAAATTTGCCGCTATTTTCTGTGATTGGGCCGAGCTCGTTTATCTCTATATTATTAAAGTTGGAGGGCCAAATTACAATTAAAGAAAAGTTGCTTTAAAAATAAGTCATAAAAATGAGGGACTATAAGTGTACATGAGCTGGAAGTTCTAATTAATTCTCCTGACAAAATAAATGTGCATTCTTTGGCTTCCTGTTGTTGACCGATTTTAGGATGGCCAATATTGGATTATTAGTGTGAACGGGGCACTAGCGGGGAGTGGGGACGGTGACCCAAGTCCCCTAGTGGGAACACCGCCGCCATCAACGAGGGGAGTCACCTAATTGAATGGAATCGGTGAGAGGTTACCGATTGAAGGAAGGAGAGAGATGGTGGGCCAGCCTTTTTTCAACCAATCAAAACAATTTTTTTTTTTGAATAAAAAAACAAGGGGAGTTAAGAGGGGAGTGGCGCCATCAAATTGAGGGTGTGAGGGGAGTTGACGTGGCGCGTGCTGATTGGCCGTGCGTAAGAGAGGGGACTCCCCTAAGAGGGGTGTTGGGATTGAACCCTACCAGAGGAACAGATAATTAAAGCCAAAACTGGATCAGAGCAGTGGATCCAGAATAAACATATGTTACATACAAGTCTCTCCCCTTGAAAGTGATTTCAACATCTGCTGACCTCCTATCTACTGATCATGCAAACTGCTGACCCACAACTGCTGTTCAAGTAAAGACCTGATGAAAGACTTAAGCCCTGCTGTTCAATCTACTGCCTTGGTTCAAGCACTGCTGATCCGGACAAGTATTGCTGGGTTCACAACAGTGGAGGGATGCAACAGTTGTTTATTCTGTCTTTATGTAATGTAATGTATGAAGGAGTAGTTAGTATAGCATTGTTTGTATAGATCAGGGGTTAGAGTTTGTTAGGAGGTTAGATGTCACTTTCATGGTGACGTCGGCTTAGATGCTCAATGGTTTGCTAGTGCCTATAAATAGAACAGTGCTCTGTACTGTTCTCTGTACTGTTCTATTAGCTCTTCGCAACAATCGTCTTCTCTGCACGAACAAACACTGAGCTCTAGCTGAGGGGGAGTTTGTATTAAGCATTGCATTGTAATCGTTGTTGAAATTAAATTCAGTCTTTCGGTTCTCTGTGAAAAGTGTTTAATCAAAGCAATACTCTCGTTTGATTGTATGCAAAGTTTGTTTCCATTTTAATTCCGCTGCACAACTCATCCATTTTCATTCTAATTCAAACGCAAAATACAATCAAAACCAAACTCAGATCCAACAATTGGTATCAGAGCTAGGACAGTCAAATTTGATTTAACAATCATTTTGACATAAATAGTTCAGCTCAAAATCGTTGATATCGATAGTTTGTTCGTTTTTGTTGAAAAACAGAGCAATGTTTAATCACCATTAAAATTGATTAATCAGTGTCTGTAAAACAACCAGGATGACGTCACAATCTCAAGATGATAAGAATAACATTGGCTCACTTTTTAAACCACCCATGCTTAAACGTAATGAATACAACATCTGGGAGAGAAGGATGGGACACATCCTTGCTCAACAGAACACTGAATGTTGGAGGTCTGTTGTTTTTGGTCCCCATGTTCCTATGGTACCAAGTGCTGAGGATCCAAAGAAGTTCGTACCAAAACCTTATGAAAACTATACTGAAACTGATTTTCAGAAGTTCGAACTCGATGCCAAAGCATTTAGCATCATAGCATCTGCATTACCAAATGAGATCTATGCTGGACTGTTACATTGTAACAGTGCCAAAGAGCTATGGGATGCATTGAAGGAACAGTTTGGGGGAACCGAAGAAGTTATTGAAAACAATAGGGAAATTTTGAATCAGCAGTATGAAACCTTCTGTCACATTAAGGGTGAAACATTGACCCAACAGTTTGAACGTTTTAGTTGCCTCATCAGTGAGCTAAGGCTTGTTAAGGTTGAATTTCCAAAATCAACACAAAATAGCAGGTTTCTTAGATCGCTACCTGATAAATGGGACACAATTGCATTTGTGACTAGAAACTCTGTTGAGTTCAAAGATCTGACTCTGACCCAACTTCATGGTAGACTCCTGACCTATGAAAGGGAGTTGAACCAGAAAAAGAAGTTGCGAGAGTCTGGAAAAGCTACTGATGATTACTCATTCGGTAGTACAGCTCTTCTTGGTCAGGAAGAATCTGGTAGCAGTAGTAAGGAACAGGGTTATGATCATTTCATTGATATAACAGCTGGTGGTAACTTTACCAACCCTGATCCTCACTCTACAAATTATGCTTTTACTGCAAACACTGAAAACCAGATGTCAGATAATTTGTGCTTTGAACTCAATGATCTGCAACATTTTGATCCCACTGACTTAGAGGAGATGGACATTTTGCATCAGTTGGCTTTGCTTAGTGTGAGAACAAGCAAATTCTACAAAAGAACAGGGAGAAAGTTCCCAGGGTTACATGGGAATCTAAGGGTTGGGTTGGATAAATAAAAAATCAAGTGTTACAAGTGCAATAGGCTAGGTCATTTCGCTAGGGAATGCAGGAGTCAAACTACTGGTCCTATAATCACTCATCCTAGCTCAAACCCTAGACCTCAAAATCAAAGCACAGTGCACTATACCCAATATACCCCTGCAGCTCATGTTAACACTGCTCATTATGTTGCTGCCCCTATGCCTGTGCATTATGTCCAAACCACTGTTCCACAGATTCAATATGTTCAAACCCCTGTCCCCCAGGCACAAGTGCAACCTGTTGCACCTCAAACAGGTGCTCCAGCAGTGGTACAACCAGATCAGCAAAGCTTTTTTCACTCAAGGCTTTGTTGACTGGAGCAGCATGCCTGATGAGCTTGGTGATGAAAATTTTGCACTCTATGCTTCTATTGAACCTTCTAATGATGAATTTTGTTTGATGGCATTAGAGTCAATACCAGAGGGGATTGAAACTGAAGGTGAACAGCTAAGTGATGAAACAGTGGATGAGGTGGCTGAAGCAGTTGTTAATGCAGTTGCTGGTGAATTGCTGCTGGGAGAAAATTCAGAAACCCTGATCGAACCACTGACAGACCCATGGTCCAAAGAGGACAAAGAAGAAGAGGAAGAAAAGAGAGCAGGTGAGAAGGAAGTAAGAGCTGATGATGAAGAAAATCATCAATGTGATTGTGCAATGATGGCTGCTGCCAAGGTATCTCCTCAAGTTCTTGAAAAACTGTGTTCTGACAATTGCATTATTGCTTTTGCTAACATCAAAGAGGTAAATGAAAACCTTCGGAATAAACTCTTAACTGATGAAGTCAAATTTGAAAGCTCTTTAAAAGAACTTAAAAACAAATTTACTGAAAAAGAGAAAGAGATCAGCAGTCTTAAAGAAGAGCAAAGCATAACCAAAACTCAACTCCAAACTATGGTAGAAAAATACTAAGTTTGCAAAAAGGAGTTGGAGTCCACCCAGATCACCTGTGAAAAATGGGTGGAATCATGCAAAGGGTATGAGGTTATGCTTGAAAAACAGATTAAAAGCAATGTAAAATTTGGTGTTGGTTATAGAAAACATGATGATGAAAACACTACTTTTGAAAAATCTGTTCTAACCACTGATGTAACAACTGAGTTCATCCCCACAAACAAGAATGACCAAGAAGTGAAAATCACTGATAAACTTGGTAACAAAATCACACTTGACAGACCAATGGGATCCTCTACTTTTGAGGAGCTTGAAAATTATCAGTTTAAACCAAAATGGTCTGATGAGTGTGATATTCTTGAAAATTTCAAGCCCATGGACTTTACATCAACTGATGGTGTTAAAGCTCTAAAAGCTAAAGTCATTCCTCCCAATGACATCCCAACAGAGGTTAAAACCTCTGCTGCAAAGGAGTCCGAAAAGAGAAAGAAGAAAGAAAAGATTAATAACCTGTTTTGTGAATTCTGTGAGAAAAGGAATCATCTAACAAAAGACTGTTCCCATTTAAAAGCTTATGATTTGAACAAAACAAGTGTCATTGTTCCAGCTGAAAGCTGCATTGTTTGTGGTAAAACAAACCATAAAACTCAAGCATGTGTGTATCTCAAAAACTTTGATGTGAAAAAGAATGAGTACATTGCTAAAACATCCTTGAGTCCATCAACATCATCTGTCAAATTCACCAAGAACCAACCACTGTTTGTGCCAGTTCAAACAGCTGTCACAAAACAGCTGAACCAAACATCTGTCAAAAAGGATGTTCAGGTTACTGATGTACCCCCTGCCAATCAGTTCAGAAAAGGCAAGGAAAAACAGTCTTACCAAAGGATTCCACACGTTGAGAGATTTCATCAGATTTTACATACCTTATAATCCTCTTGCGATGAGGATCACGATTCTAAGCTCGGATTTCGTTTTGGACCA
>JARYGA010016200.1:0-45328 GCA_030545235.1 Helianthus tuberosus
CAAACAAGAAGAAGCATTCCAAACGCTGAAACAGAAGCTATGTGATGCTCCTGTTTTATCTTTGCCCGAGGGAAACGATGATTTCGTTGTCTACTGCGATGCGTCCAACTTAGGCCTTGGTTGTGTTCTTATGCAACTAGGAAAAGTCATAGCATATGCGTCTAGACAATTGAAAGTTCACGAGAAGAACTATATGACTCATGATCTTGAGTTGGGAGCTGTGGTTTTCGCTCTCAAAATCTGGAGACACTATCTTTATGGCACGAAGTGTGTGGTTTTCACAGACCACAAAAGTCTCCAGCATATTCTTAATCAGAAGGAGCTGAACATGAGGCAACGACGTTGGGTTGAACTCTTGAATGATTACGATTGCGAGATTCGCTACCATCCTGGTAAGGCGAATGTCGTAGCCGATGCGCTTAGTCGAAAGGAGCGAGTCAAGCTTCATTCTGTTCAAACTCTATCTGATATTCAAACTCGTGTTCTTCAAGCTCAACAATTTTGTATTTCACAAAATTTGATGGGTAAGGAATTACCACGTCAACTTGAGCTTAAGCTCGAAGCGAAGGACGATGGTTTACTCTATTTCAAGGATCGTTTGTGGATTCCGAAACAAGACGATCTTCGCACTTTAGTGATGGACGAATCTCACAAGTCTCGATATTCTATCCATCCCGGTGCTGATAAAATGTACAAGGATCTTCGTACTCAGTATTGGTGGCCTGGTATGAAGAAGGATGTTGCCTTGTATGTATCGAAATGCCTAACTTGTCTCAAAGTTAAGGCTGAACATCAACGACCATCTGGTTTGCTCGTACAACCAGAGATACCGGTTTGGAAGTGGGAGAACATTGCGATGGATCTCATCACTAAATTACCGCGTACATCTAAGGGTCATGATGCTATTTGAGTTGTTATCGATCGATTAACAAAGCCAGCTCATTTTATTCTGATTCGCGAGGATCTATCTACTGATAAACTTGCAAAGATTTATGTTGATGAGATTGTATCACGACATGGTGTTCCTTTGGACATCATATCCGATCGTGATGCTCGATTTTCATCTCATTTCTGGAAGACCATGCAATCTGCTATGGGAACCCAACTAAATCTAAGTACTGCTTATCATCCCCAAACAGATGGATAATCTGAGAGAACGATTCAAACTTTGGAGGATATGCTTAGAGCATGCGTGATAGACTTTGGTGGTAATTGGGATTCTCATATACCATTGATCGAGTTCTCTTACAACAATAGTTATCATGCTAGTATCAATACGGCACCGTTTGAAGCTCTCTACGGTCGAAAATGTCGTTCACCTGTCTGTTGGAATGAGATCGGTGAAGCTCAGCTTACTGGGCCTGAGCTCATTCTGGAAACAACAGAAAAAATCAAGAAAATTCGTGATAATCTTGTGACAGCTAGATGCCGTCAAAAGAGTTATGCGGATATGCGACGCAAGCCCTTAGAATTTCAAGTCGAAGACCATGTCCTACTCAAGGTGTCACCTTGGAAGGGAGTGGTGAGATTTGGAAAGAAAGGAAAACTTGCACCACGATATGTTGGACCATTTAAGATTGTTGAAAGAATTGGAAAGGTTGCCTATCGACTAGAGCTACCTCCAGAGCTTGGAAATATCCATCCGACTTTCCACGTGTCCGATCTGTGAAAGTGTTTAGCTGACGCTGATCTTCACATTCCACTCGACGAAATCCAAATCGATGAAACGATGCACTTTGTCGAGAAACCTGTGGAGATAGTGGACCGTACATTCAAACAGTTGAAGAACAAACGAATTCGATTGGTCAAGATTCGCTGGGAATCTAAACATGGCCCAGAGTTTACCTGGGAACATGTGGACCAAATGAAGGCGAAATATCCGCAATTGTTCTCACAAGTTTCCTCTAGTTAAAATTTCGGGACGAAATTTCCTAAAGTAGGGGAGACTGTGACAACTGTGCTCTGTAATCGATGTACAATGTAAAACAATGATAATTATTAATAAAACAATGTGTTGTGGTGTTATTATATATGTAATTGTGTTTGATGATTTTACAATTCGATTCGATTTCGATTTCAAGCTTTAAATCGCTTTCTAGAAAGTTTTACTCAAACTGGTACGTAAATGCAGTCAGTTTAAAGCAACAAACACTCCAAAATAGTGACATACCTTAAATAACCTCCACATAACTTAGAAATAAGTTTTGGATGGTTTGGTGTGTTGAAAACAAGTCTATTCGATCGCAAGGACTATTTGTGTCAAACTGCGAAACTATACCTATTCGTATAGTATCTGTCACACCCTGATTTTCCACGTGTCACCGGTGGGCCCGGTGGGGGAGTATCGTGACGTAGTTGGCAACATAATAGTCAAACAACACAATATATATGAATGCACAGCGAAAGCAAAAGATATTTATTATTTCATTCCGAATATGAAGTAATATTCAGTATTACAACGGAAAAAAAGGATCCACAGGCGGATCGAAATAAAGTAAAAACTGTTCAACAGACTTTGACATCTAGAGCTTGCGAAACTTGAGTAATGATGCCTGGAGTAGCCAGCCTATTTCGTCTAGCACCTGCACTTAGCCTTTTTGGAAAATACGTCAGTTTACACTGGTAAATACAACTCAACTGACTCATTTAGAAAAGAGTTTAATAAAATTGATTTGAATGCACTTCGGCAAAACATATCTTTATAACTTGGGACAATTATTTATAAATAATCTTGTTTACAGTTTTACTCATTTGTCGTCCGTCGGGACAGATTAACTGACACGCCATAGGTATAATGCCCACAGGCTATCATCCTCTAAGTGGATTACCAGTTCCGGTATAATGCCCACAAGGATGATACCCCTAAGTGGATTACCAGTTTTTACATAATGCATCTGTCAGGTGTACGCCTACACCCCGTGCTTAGGTCATGGCCATTTCGTAAAATGATGCCAAGGATATCTGGGACATGGTCATTTAACCCCCAAGGGCCATACATGTTGGTGCAGTCATCTGTCGTCTTCGTCTTATGTCGAGTCTCGGGTTTCGTTACTGATCTGATCAAGCATGACATCACTAGTGACATCATCACATGACATCACTAGTGACATCATACTACAACTTCACGTGAAATGGCATGCTTGCATGAAAACAGAATGTTGTTTGTCAAAGGTTTCGCTTGAAGACAAATCTCATGTGAGAATTTCGCTTCAAAGATTCTAAAAGGTTTCGCTTGAAAGGCTTCAAGCGAAATCTTGTTCATTATATATAGGTGTAATGTCATTTCAGTTGTAACGGTTCTAGAAAATCATACCGAGGTGTTGCCGGTGTGAGATTTGATTGTAAACTACGTCAGATTAATACAATCAGTGTTTAAAGTGATACGCAAGCTGTTTCGCACTCAGTTTCTTAGTTTCCGCCTCTGAAACCGAGATAATCTCTTCTGAACGACTCGTTCGGGTCGCAAACCGATCCTACAAGTGGTATCAGAGCTCAGGAGGAAGAGATTTCGCCAAAACAGCTCGTTTTCATCACTTTTTCTGTTTTTCTACACCTTCTTTCAAAATCGAACAAACTTTTACGGTTAAAATCGGCTAAAAATTACATATCTTATGCGTAAACATGTTCTAACCAATCCTTGAAAGTTTCAGAACGTAATTCGGTCATTTACTCGTTCAATCGGACCAAAATTTGATCGAATTTGCTGACATCATCAGATTTAGCTTGAAATTGCTCGTTGATTTCGCTTGAAATCACGATTTGTGACTGGATTTCGCTTGAAAAAGTTAGAGTTTGAAGCGAAATTGCAGATTTCGCTTGAGATTGTATTAGTTTTCGCTTGAAATACGTGTTGGATTCCGCTTGAATCTAACATTTGTTTGACATACGTGTTTGAATTTGACATCTCACTTGAAAACAACAACTGATTGATTCTGACACACCGCTTGAACGTATATTGAGAAATGAAATCATAAATTGTGTGTCAGTCAACATGAGGTGATCAGATATATCACTTTTGCACGTGAAAAGAGCATTTGTTTCTGTGAAACATTAAAAGAAATTGGTCAGTAGCTCATGTGATACACAAATTACCGGCTCAATTCATTTTAGACATTATTTGAAGTTGTTTGTTAGTGGGAAAATATAAAAGTTCTTGGTTCATGTGTTGTAAGTAAAAGACTTTGAACTGATCAAGAATAGTTGGTGGCCAAATGTGTTGATAAAAGCAACTTGCATGTGAAAGTTGGTGAAGTTGTGTCAGTAGATCACGTGTGAACTAGTTGTAAGAAACAATATTTAGTGTCGGTCAAATCAATGTGATGTAGTTATCGATTACATGTGATTTGTTTTGTAATTGACGGCTTACTGTTGTTGTTACCAAGATTGCATGTGAAGATGTGTTTATCGAGGTGATTGTTGGTAATATTCAAATTTCATGTGTTAAATTTGCAGGTAACACATTTAATTGATTAACACATTTTATTAGTTGTCGGCAATTTAAAAAAAAATAAATAAATCTGGTCCAATCATCTTATCTTGTTACTTGTTGTTTGGGCTGTGAATTCCGAAGTGTGTGGGCATAAGTGTTTTGAACATTAAAAGCTTTGGGTTACGAGATATCATTTTGGCAAATATCAAAAAGTTTGGGTTCGTTCAAACAACTTGAATTGGTAGTTTGTTTGAGAAAGATATTTTGTTTGAAAGGTTATAACTTGAACTTGATATTTTGTTTAAAGTGATTATCTTGATAAACGTGTTTACGACTCATGGATATTAATTTCTTTAATATGTCTCAAGAAACATTGGATAGAATAAATGTATTAAAGAAAGAATTTGATTCGTTTTCAGGTTGTCCAGGAGAAAATACAAAGAGCATCATTGAGAGGTATAGCCATCTTGTTCGTTCAATGTCTGAGAAGGGTATTAAAAAGAAATCAGAAGAATGGGTTGAAAAATTTGTCAGTGCTTTACCTCAAGCAGAATGGAAAAATTATATCTTAAACTTGAAGATTTCTGGAGAATTTTCCCAACTGACAATTTGTTCACTCATTAAAAAGATTAAAGAACAGATGGTGATCAATGCTGAGAAGAAGAAAAGTCAAGGTGGAAAATCAATTTTAAAGAAGAGCAAGAGTAAAGGTGTCCAAGTGGGAGAGGAACAAACTGAAGAGATTTCAGTGATGAAGAATTAAAAGAAATCTGCTGATAAACAGATTCTTGTTTTGCAGGAAAATTGTGAGAGGTTGAAATCTGAAAATGACAAACTGTTAAATGATTTGAACAGTTTGACATTAGAAAACAAGGTTTTGAAAGAGAAAGAACAAGATTTTGTAAGCAAAAAGAAATCTTCAGAAGATGAAGATTTCTGGATAAAATTGGAAAACAAAAATCTGAAAGTGAATGAAACAAAATTTCAAGAACAGTTAAAAGTTTTGGAAAATGAAAAATCTGTTCTTGAAAACATTAAAGTTGAAAACGAAAAAACAATCAAGTCTCATCTTGTACGAATATTTCAGCTTGAAAATGAAGCTGAGAATTCAAGGAACAAAATTGATGAGCTTGAGAAGAAATTGAGAGGTTTTGTGACTTTATCTGTGTTCCCCTGTCCAAAACCGATTAATTATGTTCCAATAAGTGACGATGTCACAAACTTTGACAAAGTCAAAGTTGAAGATTGTGATGAGAAATCTGATGATGAAAATAAAAAATTCGAAAAACAAAAATTATTTTTGAAGTTAAAAGAAAAGTTTCAAGAAACTGTTCCACAATCAACTGAAAAGGGAGAATGCTCTAAGCAAAAACCTTTGAAGAAGAAAGTGGAACAAAAACAAAAAGAGAAAATTTTGAAAAATGTTCAAAAAGAAAATAAAAGTTCATCAGATCAATCATCCAATCGCAATGAAAAATTACAAAAATCGAAAAATGAAAACTCTAAAATTGTTGGTAATAAGTGGTGCAGGTTTGACCACAATGTTCAAAAGTCAAATCCAGCTTACAAGAGGAGAGATGAATATCACCAAGCCAAACAGTGCTTTGATTTGAGCATTTGGGCTGAAAATGGTGATTGGTACGATAACAGAGTGTGTTACCGATGTGGTTATCTAGGACACATTGCTGTTAACTGCCAAAGTTGGAGTTATGAGACGAGAAGATGTTTTAACTGCAACATCAGAGGTCACATTGCCAGAGATTGCCCAAGGAAATCAAATGAAAGACTGAGGGTTAATTCTCAGAAAATGGCAAAGAAACCAGTCAATGTCAAGCCCAAAGAACAGAAGGTTCAAGAACCTAAAGTTCAAGAAACGAAAGTGAAGCTTTCACAGGGGCAAAAAGACAGACTGAGGAAGAAGAGAAAGAAGGCTAGAGAGTATTTAGAGAAGATTTTGTCCTCGGGTTCATCTGTTGGTAAAAATAAGAGTTCTGATGAATCAACTCCCTCGATTGCAAAGTCAAGCAAGACGAATTCATCAGATACAAATCTGAGGACAAAAGAGGGTAAGAAGAAAAAGAAAATGGTCGGCGATGAATCTGATGTGTCAAAGTCAGACAAGCCACCATCAGGCAATGAATCTGACAGGTCAAAGTCAGACAAGCCATGTGCAGGCAATGATTCTGGTTCGTCAAAGCCAGAGGAGCCATTGGTTGAGGTAAAATTGGAGAATTCAGGTTTAACAATGGATGATGAAAATTTTCCATCATTGTTGAACAAGAATTCAAAATCACCCAAGGACCGTCAGGCTTGGGTGAATCTGTTTAAATGAAAACCCTGACTTGCCGGAGTTCCCAGGTTGGTAAGCGTGGAATATGAATCGGCACATTTCTTGAGAAATTCACGAAAGTGATTTCGACTTACAAGTGGTAAATCAGGGACATTAAATTGTACTTGATTTTCTACAAGTGATATTTGTGGATTGATCTTAAACATGTTAGTTTTTACAAGTGATTGAAGAAAACAAAGTGATGAAAGATCCCCATGTTTGTGAAACGTCACACAAAACTAATTTTCCGGAAAAACCATTTTGATTAAAACAAACTTAAGTGTTTTGAGATCACAATGGGAAAATAGTTTGTTGTGAGGGGGAGTTCTGATTGTTTATGCCAGGTGAATGGAGAATTGAAGTGATTCTCATCATGTTGTCATGTTTCTTGTACAGTTTGTTTCAAATTTTCCCAGAAAATCAAAATTGAAGACATATTTTGATTTTAGGGGGAGTAAAAATTTTAAAAAAATTAGAAAAATTGAAAATGTCAAAAACATTGAAAAATGAAAAAATGAGTTTTGCTGAAAAAAGAGGAAATGATAGTAGATCAGTTGGACTGTCACAGCATGCTAAAGATATGTAAAGTTTAAATGTGATAAACGATCTCACTAAAGATGTGACGGTAGGCTCAGCTAGACTAATAGATTTGCGATAACGATACAAACTTAAATGAAAAAGCCTAGTTCTAGTGGGAAACATGGTCAAAAGCATAGTACTTAGTTTTGTCCTTCTTGATTGTGTGCCTACTCAGTAATTGCTGATTGTCGAAAGACATAAAACTGGTTAAGTTTGTGAACTTTCACAACTTTGCTGAAAAGTCACTGTTATTGTGCATTTCATTTTGTAAAGATTTAAACTTGTTTTATTTCTTTATTTTGTTTAAGCATCGGACATCCTCTGCGTATACGTGAGTATCGACCTGGATGTTGTTGCCTAAACGTTCTGCTTTATTTTCTTTGGTGTTTCGTTTAAGCTTTGGATCACCTCTGCGTATACGGGAGTATCGACCTGGTGGTTAAAGCCTAAACAACTTCAACTTATTTTTATTTTCTTATTTTGTTTAAACATTGGACTTTCTCTGCCTATACGGAAGTATCGACCTGATTGTTAATGTTTAAACATTCTGCTTTATTTTCGCACAAATCACAGTTGATAAAGTTTAAAGGCATTACTTGAGATAGTGTATTGCATGATGAGGGGATATGCTGAGATCGTGGGGTCCATAAGAATTTAGTGCTATCTAAATATACCTTAACGTATCGGTAAGCATTTCGAAAGTTTTTAGAATGAGTTTAAGTGGACAACAATATCGTCAATCAACGTGAATCGTTTAGAGCTTAACATGTCTAAAGCTTAATGGTGTTGGTGATTTGTCTCAAAAACTGATATGATCCTCTTACACAAACTCACAAAAATAGTGTCTGTATATATTTCTTTATTGCATTTAATTTCTGTTATTGCATTTGTGTTTTATAATTTTGAAAAATTCAAAAAGATTTTCGACAACTGATGTTGGAGAACTAATATTCAAAATTCCAAGTGCTGAACAGGATGAACTGGTTTGGGAGTGTGTGTTTAAAAGAAGAAACTGATTTTGAAAAAGAAAAGTTTGATTAGTTATTCAAGGTCATTAAATTGAACTTGATGTAAATATTTCCAGTAAGTTTTTCTTATTGTTTTAAGTGAAAACTTATGTTGTGATGAGAAAATGTGTGCAGGAAATGAGCTGATCAGAGATATAGCCAAGGATTGATCTCAAGGTGATAGCTAATTCCAGACGGCGATCCCATCATGATGAGAGGGGGAGTCTGACGAGGTTAGAGCCAAAGAGAAGATCCTGATATATGCGAAGAAAGTGAACAGACTGATAAAGACTGAAGATGCGAAGACTCGACACTTAAGACTCGTCAACATCTGAGGGGGAGTCTGTTGGTGCAGTCATCTGTCGTCTTCGTCTTATGTCGAGTCTCGGGTTTCGTTACTGATCTGATCAAGCATGACATCACTAGTGACATCATCACATGACATCACTAGTGACATCATACTACAACTTCACGTGAAATGGCATGCTTGCATGAAAACAGAATGTTGTTTGTCAAAGGTTTCGCTTGAAGACAAATCTCATGTGAGAATTTCGCTTCAAAGATTCTAAAAGGTTTCGCTTGAAAGGCTTCAAGCGAAATCTTGTTCATTATATATAGGTGTAATGTCATTTCAGTTGTAACGGTTCTAGAAAATCATACCGAGGTGCTGCCGGTGTGAGATTTGATTGTAAACTACGTCAGATTAATACAATCAGTGTTTAAAGTGATACGCAAGCTGTTTCGCACTCAGTTTCTTAGTTTCCGCCTCTGAAACCGAGATAATCTCTTCTGAACGACTCGTTCGGGTCGCAAACCGATCCTACAATACATCAAATAATACAGAATAAAGCGAGTTATGTAATACATTAATCACAATCCGATTTACATGTCTACATACCCGACCAAGCGGTACTTTTATAGTACCGTATCCCAAGCCCGTATAGGGAAAATAAGTTAAGAGTATTTACCTGAGCAAAGTATAAATCCAATACAGTAATTGCAAGTACTTTTACTGGGCTCCTAATCTGGAACGAAGGTTTATAATAACCTATTAGAATCCTAACGGGTCTTTAATTAAGCTTAAGCTTAGACCGACTAGTTTCAACGATACGGTGCGTACGCACGATTAAGCGAAGACCGGATAGAATGTGATTTAGACCCGACAAGTTCAGAGACTTGCTTAATATGGGTTTATTATTCACATTCTGGATTTTGAGATAAAACCGATAAGGTTTGACCCGTTTTGGCTAATTTATGTAAACTTGTTACATAAATCGAACCGAACGCGTAATAGGCGTGACGGGTATTCATTAGAGCCATCTACAGGTTTCCTAAGTTAATTGTGCCTCAAATATTTCGTGACATCAGTACGATGTCTTTCATTATGCCCGAAACGTATTTAAACACAAACTAGCCCCGTAGGGGTAGTTTGGTCATTTAAAAGGTTATAAAAGAGTTTAAGTATTCATCTGAGTTACGGGTCTGATGTAATCAGTAAAAATACTCAATTTGATGATTTATAACAGTAGGGTAAAGTATATATGTGAAATATATCATTTATAACCAAACTATGCACCGAAGGGGCATTTTGGTAATTTCACATAAGCCGAAAAGCTCAAAAACGAAGTCTGAGTTAATCAACCTTTGCTTACTGTTAAAATATCCTAATTTGCCTCATATATCAGTAGGTATCAACCCGGCATATCCAATATGATTTTAAGACATACTATGCGTTAAAAATGCTAATTATGGCGATTAAATGCCATTTCCGGGTTCGATACTTAAATCTGATATTTTTATATTTCCAAAAGGCTTAAAATAATTTATTAATCATATCTGATCAGTAGCAAAAGGTTTGGAGTCGTTTAGATAAGTAAAACTCATTCTATGGCCCGTAAGGGCAAAACCGACAATTACCGGATTAAGCCTACGACTACTAGTTATGCTCAGCCTAAAATTAATTAAAAATCTTTAAAAATCCCAAAATAATATTTTAAATCAGTGGGTATTAAGTTTGATACCAAAAAGTAGGCTTAACTAGGCTATATGCTAGTTACGCCGTTTTATTAACATAAAGCATTAATTTTGCGACAATGAGCATAACTCTTAATCTACAAGTCAAACTGATGTCAAACTTTACAAACAAGTTTATATATCAGTAACTAAGGTTTCTATACTTTTACATTTCCAAAAATCACGTTTTAAGGCAATAAGGGCAAAATGGTAACATATGAGCAATTAACGGAATCATGCGTATTAATCGGATAACTAATGAACCGAGGTGTATAATCACAGAGGGTTATACTAGCATGTAACCTGGTCCAAATGAAGCTCTAAGGTATTTCTAAAACAAACCTAAACGGGTCAGAACTGAAGTCAAAGCAAAAGTCAAAGCTTTGCGACTTCCGGTTCCGAACCGGGTCTAAACAGGAAATAGTCGGGTTGAACATGTTTGGACATGTTCTTACACTTATTACTAAGTTATAACAATGATCAAACAGGTTATATATGTTCTAGATAGCTAATTATGCATAAATGACATTTTAAGCATCCTGTTGACTTTTTAATTATATGTTTGACCCGACATTTGACCTGGTTAGGATGGTGATCAGGGGAAACCCTTTTGAGGTTTTATTACCCACATAAATACCATCCTATAACTACTTTTGATTCGACTAATCACTGGACCATTAGAGATTAATCTTAAAGTCAACCGTTAATTACGACGGTTTGACTTTTAAGCTAAAACTAAGCTAAAACTTAATCAAGAAAGGTTTAGCAAACTTACCAAGGTCCTAAGCTTGATTAGGAAGGACTTGGGTCTGCTTTGAAGCTCTAGGAAGGCTCCTCAATTGCAGATGAAGGTGTGATTGAAATGTTGCAACTTAAAGCCTTTATATAGTGATTTTAATCACCATAAGATGTTGACAACTAGGTCTATTACTTACCACAACTGATCAACATGTGTCCTACATGTTTAGGGAGTGTTTAGGGGCCAAGAAGGATGAGGAAAATCGATTAAAGATCAGTTGCAACTCTTAAAACAGCCAACAGCCAAGTTGCTGTCGCTGCAGACTGGTAGCGCACCGCTACGCTTCTGATGTAGCAGTGCGCTAGCCCTCCTCAGGGGCAATTCTTCCATTTTTCAGTTTGCATCCCTGGCTCTTGGTACTCCGAAAGGTCAACTAAGCTTAATTCTTGCACTTTGACCCCTTATTATTTATATACAAGGGCTTTATGACTTATAATCACTTTGCCAAGTCCCTGGACACTTCCGGTTAACCCGAAAAGTCATAACTTTCACCGTTGACGCTTTAACCCCTCGTACACGAATTTGATCATAACTTTCTCATACGATAACGAAACTTTATGAAATTTTAATCGTGCATTCTAGTGAGCATAATTAACCGTTACAAAGCTTTGGGTTTGCTAAAAGGTCACTCAAAGGTATAACTTAAACATGTTGACACATTTAACCCCTGAAGTTTGTAACCTCTCACTTTTAGCTTCGTATGATCTATGATTTATTCGTTTGAAGGTATGAGCATCATGTAGGGCTAATGTGCAATACATTTATTCACTTTTGACATTTAGAACTCGTATATTTACGTACTTTCCATGATTGTCAACTTTAGTCCTTCTAGAACATTATTTCACACGTTCAAACATATGACACGTGTCAACACATTATAGGACGTGAATTTTAGAGGTGTTACAGTATCGAACAGTCCGGAAATTTATCATAAGCTAAAGATACCATAAATAACCTAAACATAGCTTAGAAATAAGCTTTGAGTGGTTCGGTGTGCGAAAATATGCTTATTAGATCTTACAGGGACTAAAAGTGTCAAAAACGACGTAAGTTTGCATTTTCGCGCATATCTTACGTTCTGACTACATATGGACATCCAAAATGTTTTGTACACACTAAAATATTTTTATTTTAGTGATCGGCATGCAAAAATACCGTTCGTCGCTCAATTTGGATCGTTTTCGCGTCCGTTTAAGTTTCGTCATAATTTAACCGAACAACGCGATCGTACGACCAAACGAACCAACATCCGAGATATTTTTGAGCATGTTTTGAGTTCCCAATACTTTAACTTCATTTTAGAGCCTTGAAATGAGGTTAACGGGGCTTAAACGTGTCAAAAATGAGCCAAAATGCAAGTTTTACAAGTTTAGGGGCTAAAACTGTCATTCTGCCAAAATGGCCCAGGTTGCCCGCGTAAGCCTGGCCTTACCTTTACGTGGCCCGTGTCAGTGTTACAGCTCAGAAACATTGAATCTGGTCATTTAGCTCGTATTTGATTGTTTTGATCTCTAGTTTTTCATGCTATGGGCTGGTTTGTGTGGAGAACAAGTCCCCCAATCATTCTTTGACAATTGTATGGCCAAGATCATTCCCTCCTTGCAAAGAAATGATCCTAACGGTTTGTGAAAAACTATATAAGGCCATGTCCCCAATCCATTTTCCTCACATTTGATCTGATAATTTCTCTAAGTGGTTGTGATTATTCACTACCTACCTGAGAATACTTAGAATCAAATCTATTTGGACCCTTTGTAAGTCCTCTTTCATTCTTTTATTGCTTTCTTAGCTTAAAAGTCAAACAGTGTTTGACTTTCATCTTTGACCAGTCAATGGTCAACGAGAAGTTCGTTTGAACTTCGCAACGTGAGCGTAATCACGATGGTTATAGTCCTTAGTGACTATACCTACTGATTACCACGTTGACTAGGCGTAGTGACGAGTCGTAGTTTCGGTCAAAATGCGCATTTAAGCGTATTTTACAACCAAACTACTCTTGGTATCAAAACACTTTGTTTTGATATCAAAACTTGTTTTCTAAATTAGTTAAGCATGTTTTAACATGCTTAGCTCGGCACTTTTAGTTTAGTGCTTGTTTAGAGTCGTAAGTCAAGCGGTCTAAACCACCGCTTAGACTTTCGAACTCGACCCGTTTGGTCGATCATAAGGATCCGACCAAGCATGTTTAGTGACCATAGTTGCATAGGGAATAACCTTCCGAGGTTATACCTTATGGTCACCTAGTTTAAGTAGTTGTGTGATAGGTAATTTATATGCCTTAGGTAAATGACCAAAATACCCTTTTCATGCATAATTGGATTTTAAGCATATGTAACCTAAACATTTGTCACTTAACTGATTATGCAACTTAATTAAACGTGTTTAGGCATATAATACTTGTCATAGGACTAGTTAGACGTCTCGAACGTGCTTTTGCGCACACGACACGTTAAAGTAGCGTAAGCTACCTTAATGGGTCGTAACGGGTCAAAAGCACTTAGGTTAGGTCCCGATTTAGAATGTAGTGTAGGTCCCTTGAGCCGTGCGGATCGTAACAGAATCGTCTATCCAACCTAGAGTGCGGAATCCTCTAGATTAGATTTCACAGAAAATGAGTAGAACACCAAAATCACTTTAAACCCGATCTTTATTGATTATCTTCAAACGATTACAATCAATCAAGATCCTAATTCAGCCAAGCCTTTTTCTTTCATGAATTCTCTCCAAGAGTGATTAGAAGATTGGAAGATCAATCAAAACCCTAATGCCAAGCTTTGTTTATATAGGACAAAGCTTTGCATATGGGCTAGGTCATGGGCTGGGCCCATTTCGCCTACCATCCCCATATGTGGGTTTGGTTTGGCCCAATCACTCTTAATTAACTATTACAAAGCTAAACCCGCTAACTGTTTATCGTTTTACTAATTACACGATATCCAAAGATCAAATCTAAGCTGTTGTCACAAATATGCACCAACAAACTCCCCCTTGACAATAGCTCGCAAAGGTAACTTCAGTCTTTAGAATCTCATAGTCTTTTGGTCTTTGGATAGCTTCAGCTTTAACAGCTTCTGTGACTCCCCCTAAGCTGATGCATCCAATCACCAAATCTTCAAAACTTTAGCACTTGAGTAAACTCCAGTTCAGCTTTTGTATAGCAATCTTCAAACTCTTCAACTTTGTCTACAATGTAGAAAGGAGGGTCTACCATGCATCCAATCAAACTCTCATCTTCACAACAACTTATCAGCAACACAGCAACTTCTCAGCAACACACTGCTTCAATCTGTTTACTATAAAACAAACATCTCGAGAAACCATAAGAATTGTTCAACATAAGTTAAACAAATTATTATTATTCAAGAGATTTGTTAAACTGTATAACATATTAAGCATTTTCCAATTTAACACCAACACGCACAAATTTTTAAACAAACACCTTATAACCTGCATGATTTAAAAATTTTAACCCACTTACTAACACTGTCTCCCCATATCGGTAACAATTCCTCCAATAATAACAGTTTTCCGTACATTAAGAGTTTTAACAGAAAAAGACACTATTTTCGTATTTTTGTATTTTCTGAAAGCAAATAAATACGAAAAGCAATAAACACTCTATTTTTGTGAGAATCACCGGTAAGAAGATCATATCAGCACAATCAAACTGTTTCACACTATTAGATAATTCTTTATTTAATTTTTCGTGAAAAGCAGTTCAAGACGATTACCAGTATGTTTGTCCACTTAAACAAATGCATGAACATTTCAAGTACCATTACCGTATGATACGTTAAGGTAATATTATATCTGATATATTAGTGTGTCCCACTTCAGGATATACCCCCGCGATCAAGGTATGCACAGAGATTCATCGTAGTAGGTGAGTATACTGATGTCATCCTTTAAGATATCCTGACAGTGCCTAGGTCTGCATATAATCTGTTTTATCATGTTTTGATTGCTTAACAATGAACACCCAAATAAATACTAATCAAATCCTGGAAATATAAACAACACACTCTATCATGCAAGTATCTTCCCTACCACATATTTCACAAGCCCAATCCAGATTTCTGAAATCTTAACTGGGAATAGGTTGAGAAGAGAACATAATAGATCTTTAGCAGAGATGGTATAATATACAGATCAAATGAGTTTTTCTCAGTTTGATATAGGTTTCTTGGGTTTCTTTTGGCCACTTGAGGGCCTCTTTCGGGTGTATTAGATCTATAGCACGACAACGTACAGCTAGGTCAGCATGTATCTGGATGCAGCAGAAGCTATCGTTGCCTAGCACCTCCAGGTCAGCATATATCTGGATGCAGCAGAGGAGGTACACGACTTTTTTCAGAGAAGATTTCAGAATCAGATCAAAATTGTGTGTATCGGGACAACATACAGACATTCAAATAGAAATGAGCTAATTCCAAGTGACTTTCTTTCCTGGGGTCATGTACAATTTTAGTTCTGAACAGAAGGACAGCCAAGATATCCCCAGATGAAATAACAGTATAAAGACCCAAAACTTCATATTTTGGCAATCTATCAACGCAAGATTTAAGGTCATTAAACCATACACCACTGCTGTGTTCCCCACTCATACTCAGTGCATTTTTGTTTATATCACATTGGTAAGTTGATTATTTCATGTTTTTGCCTACTGGTATATCATATGATGAAGCTACTATCACACTTAAGCATTTTAATTCAGTTCGAGTGTGACAGTCTAACTTGCTGATGTACTATCATTTCTTCTTTTTCACACAGTGAAAACTCATTTTTGATTTTCTAATTTTTTTTTTAAGTTTTTCATTTTTCAATGTTTTTTTATTTTTTATTTTTAAGAAAAACAGTAAACTATTTACAAAATTCTTATGAAAAAAACCAGTTATTCAGGATTCCTCATCCCGTTGAGTTCGACTAAGTGTTCAAAGCGAGCTCGATCAAAAGCTTTTGTGTAAAGATCAGCAAGGTTATCTAGTGTGTCGACTCAGTGCAATTCAATGAGTCGTTTTTCAGCACAATCCCTTATAAAGTGATGACGTATGTCAATATGTTTAGTTCTACTGTGCTTTACGGGATTGTTTGTGATTGACATAGTGGCATTATTATCTATCATAATAGGAGTACGAGTGAAATCCAAACCGTAATCGTGTATCTGCTGTTGAATCCAGAGGACCTGAGAGCAACAGCTACCCGCAGCAATATATTCAGCTTCACACGTAGATGTAGACACACAGGATTGCTTCTTGCATTGCCAAGACACGATCCTGCCTCCTAAGAACTGACAACCACCTGTAGTAGACTTTCTGTTTGATTTACATCCTCCAAAGTCTGAATCAGTGTAAGCAACGAACCTCAAATCACTATCAGCTGGATACCACAACCCAAGTTTAGGTTTCCCCTTCAAGTAACGAAGAATACGCTTCACTGCTTTCATGTGTGACTCTTTTGGATTCGCTTGATATCTGGCACACAAGCATACGGCAAACATTATGTCAGGTCTTGAAGCAGTCAAGTACATTAGAGAACCAATCATCGCCCTGTATTGAGTAGGATCAACATCTTCAGTGCTTTCATGATCTGGGCCAAGATTGTGATTTTCGCAAATGGGTGTGTTGAAAGTAGAGCAATCATTCATTTTGAACTGATCCAAAATGTCATACACATACTTCGTTTGATGAATAAACATCCCATCCTCCTTCTGTTCAACTTGTAATCCCAGAAAATAAGATAGCTCACCCATAGCGCTCATTTCAAACTTGCTCTTCATCACCTGTTCAAACTCTTTACACATGTTCACATCAGATGACCCAAAGATGATGTCATCCACGTATACCTGTACCAGCAGAAAATCTTCCTTTTTCCTCTTTATGAACAGTGTACTGTCTATCTGACCCCTTTCAAAACCATTCTTGAGCAGATGTGTAGACAGTGTCTCGTACCACGCCCTAGGAGCTTGATGTAACCCATACAAAGCCTTATCAAGTTTGTACACTCGATCTGGATAGTCTGGATCAACGAACCCATCTGGTTGTGAGACATACACCACTTCTTGGACTTTCCCGTAAAGAAATGCACTCTTCACGTCTACTTGGTAAACTTTAAAGCCCTTGACTGAAGCAAAAGCTAGAAACAACCGAATTGCCTCCAACCTTGCCATTGGTGCAAATACTTCATTGTAATCTATCCCATCTTGCTGATTGAACCCTTTGACCACCAACCGAGCCTTGTTGCGTGTGACAATACCTCTTTCATCTTTCTTGCACCTAAATACCCATTTAGTGCCAATCTCTCTTTCACCTTTAGGAAGGTCCACTAACTCCCAAACCTTCAACTTCGCAAACTGGGCCAATTCTTCTTGCATAGCTTCAACCCATGAATTGTCTTTAAGAGCCATATGAATGTTCTTTGGCTCCTCTTGGGAAATAAAGCAACTATACAAGCACTCGTTCACTATCCCAGTCTTCTCAATCGAAACAAATAACCCAGAATTTGCTGCTATGCTTCTTCTCGTCTGAACACCTACAGTAGGATCTCAAAGTATCATATCAACTGGATGATCCCTATTTGCTCGTGTAGTAGCAACAGCATCGACTTCTAGATTATCACCCAGGTTTGATCCAACCTCCCCTTGAATATTCTGATTTGCAAACGGATTAACAAACTCCTCCCCCTGAATGGGTTCAGAGTCACTATCGCTTGAATCAGGATTAGCAGCACCTTGGGAAGTTTCCGGAGCATCGGACATATCAACATTCGATCTAGGCATGAACTCGCCTTCATCGTCTTCACCAATCACTGTTTGAATCAGCTGAGAATCATCTGCATCAGAAACCTCAGGAATATTAAATGATTTAAACACACTTTCATAATCATATAATATAGCAGGACCACTCGTTGATTGTTGAGGTTTGTAGGAAGTAATTTCCGCATTAAAAACAACCTCAATTTTACCAGTTTTGAGATTAAAAACCCTTTTATTCGGTGTGCCAGGCATGTAACCTAGAAAGTAGACTTCGTCAGCTACCTCACCGAATTTTTTTTTATCTTTGTTTCGCACAATGGTGCAGGGTAATCCAAATGGTTCAAAGCCTGTTAAGTTTGGTTTTTCGTTAAACATAAGTTCATGACATGTTTTGTTAAAACGTTTAACGGTTAAAACTTTGTTTAGGACGTAGCAGGCTGTATTCACAGCTTCTCCCTTTATCATGAGAGTGTAAATATCCCATTTCGCAGGTAGAGCATCAAGCAGCTTGTCATTTTTCTCTATGTCAGAGTAGCAATCTATGTCATAATTGTCCAATTCTGACATCAGATGGTAGTATCTCGTGATAATGTCCTCAAGTGACTCATTTTTCATAAACTTGAACACAGCAAACTGCTTCTTCAGTAGATCAACTTTGTTCTTCTTGACATCAGGATTTCCCTCATATCTCTTCTCTAGCGCATCCCACATTTCCTTTGAAGTAGTATACTTCTTAAAGGTATGTTTGATGCCATCAGGTAAAGACATTTTAATGGCTGCCAAGGCTCTCTTTTCAGCCTCATACATTTTCTTTTGTTCGGCATCCATATCGACATAAGCAGTTATACGTTGTCTTCCTTCAAACTCATGAGTTGGGTTCACATACCCATCGTCTATACATATCCACATACGAGTATCCTGGTACTCCACAAAGGATTGAAACCTATCCTTCCATGTCAAGTAGTTCTCCACCTTCATCATCTTAGGTGCTTTGTTCGTTGTGCCTACCTCATGTTCCATCCTTAAGAGTTCGTTCAATTTAGACATGTTCGACATTTTTAACTTAAGCAGACAGGTAAAACCGTACAATTTTAGTCCAAAACCTGTTTTTACTAAGTTATACCGTTAGATTCGTCTCGAGATTACGATTCCAATGATATATAATGTCGAAAACCGTTTTCGGGATTTTCTAAAAATCCAAGGAGTTTAACGGTGCGAATGGTTTCCTGAGATCAGTTACGGATGATTTTCTGGGGAGAAGCTGTGAAATTTTTCTTACGCAAGCCACAAAAAATTCCACCACTTGTCCGAAATGGTTCCAAGTTCAAAATGGTTATCCGGAATGGTAGAGATGATCCGAAATGATCTTCTCTGATCCGAAATGAGCTTCTCTTGATCCGAAATGAACCCTCTGATCCGAAATGAAGTTGTCTGATCCGAAATCAGGTCTATCTGGTCCGAAATCAACTGTTTGGTCCGAAATCAAGTCTGTCTAATCCGAAATCAAGGTAAACTGGTCCGAAATGCACTTGTCTGATCCGAAATTCAATCCTGATAATCCGAAATCCAAGCCTTCTGATCCGAAATGCAGTCTGAATATCCGAAATGGTCCGTAATTGATTGTTTCTATCCGAAATTTGATGTTGTTTAATCCGAAATGACTGATTTCCTGTCCGAAATCAATCCGAAATGCAATATTCCTATCCGAAATCCTTGATTTTTGTCCGAAATCAGCAGCAAAACACGAACACAGCCTTCAAACACGTCCAAAAATGCCGATTTTCTGCAGAAAACGATTCTGAACCAAGCCAACCTAGAGCCTAACGCTTTGATACCAATTGTAGGTCCCTTGAGTCGTGCGGATCGTAACAGAATCGTCTATCCAACCTAGAGTGCGGAATCCTCTAGATTAGATTTCACAGAAAATGAGTAGAACACCAAAATCACTTTAAACCCGATCTTTATTGATTATCTTCAAACGATTACAATCAATCAAGATCCTAATTCGTCCAAGCCTTTTTCTTTCACGAATTATCTCCAAGAGTGATTAGAAGATTGGAAGATCAATCAAAACCCTAATGCCAAGCTTTGTTTATATAGGACAAAGCTTTGCATATGGGCTAGGTCATGGGCTGGGCCCATTTCGCCTACCATCCCCATATGTGGGTTTGGTTTGGCCCAATCACTCTTAATTAACTATTACAAAGCTAAACCCGCTAACTGTTTATCGTTTTACTAATTACAAGATATCCAAAGACCAAATCTAAGCTGTTGTCACAAATATGCACCAACATGTAGGCTTTGATAAACCATATCACATGAGTTCCAACATTCATTTGGTTTACAAGACCTTATTCTATCCAATCTTCCGATTTAGGCGTCGATTTATTTACTAGTGATCCGATTACTAGGTACTACTTAAATTTCCTTGGTTTGTCTGAGCTTCGCTAAGTTCTTTAGATCAAGGATACCCTTCTATTCAATGTGAGTACATAGTTCCCCTATTTTACTATTTTCAATTGTTTTGGGGTGATTCATATGTATTAAAACGATTTCTATATTTAAACGATGGTTTCAAAAATGATAAAGATGGTTTATATTAAACTAATAACGATTTCGATAATGTGAACGAACTTGTTGGTTGTAGTTACATAACGAATGACATTCATTAATTTTGGCCGAACCGACCAGTATTAGGTTATGGTACCATAGGATCTGACAAATCCCGTTATCAGACTTGTGTGGGGGTTATGTAGGTAACGACCAAATCTGATGATTGTTAACTTACACTTTGGTGGTTTGTTAATACGAGAAACGAGATAGTCGAGTCACAAAGGTTTGAATGTTATTAGCGAGACGACCAAAAGTAGTTTCACAATTAAAACGACTTAAACGAGATAAACAATTCGATTAAACGATTGGTTTTGGGTAGTGATTAGATAATGGGATGGGTGTAGCATGATAAAAGCATTGTAGATATGCCGCTGGTACATCTTATATATAAGTGCTTTTATCATATTACATTTCATGTCATTATTTAGTTCACTTGGGAAACGATTTGAAACGATGTCACACAACGAGGTTTTCGAAATGATATAAACCATACGAGTTTTATTAACGAGTTTTACGAGATATTTATGAGTTAGTTTACTAAAACAAATGTTTTGGGGTTAAGAATCATGGCTACGAGATTTTATAAACCATAATCAACTTGATTTGAGTTGGTTAATTATGTTGCAATAAACTTTTCAAAACGAGGTTTGTACTTTTGACTCTTGTAGTCTAACGAGGTACTGCAACATATAAACGATCCATGAATCTGATACTCTCATAAAACCTATGTGCTCGCCAGCATTTCTTTGCTGACTTTACTTTGTTTTTACATATGTTTCAGGTGGTATTGCTTGATGTTGCTTGCTAAGAAGCTTGTGTCACATAGGACCTGGACGAGACCTTAGTGACATAAAAACAATGATAGACGATATGTAACTTGTTTGTTTGGTTTAAGACAATGCAATTTACTTAATGAATCAATAACACGAAACTTTTAATTACCATGGTTGTGAAACGATGATTCTGTTACAACACTCCCCGACGTTTCCGCCACGGTTTGTTGTTTTAACGTGGTCGGGGTGTGACATGTCACCGTGGTGATATGTGTTGCGCACTCTACAACTCGTAGTCACGTCTGTGCATATTTCATTGTTGATAACCTACTTGCTTCGCATTACTACGTGTTACATGTTGGTTATGCGTAAACCGCTTTCGCTACTATTTATACTATTAAACTTATATGCTCACCTTTACACTATGTGTATTGTCTTTTATCTAAACGTATGTGACAAGTGTTTAGGATGCTTTCCTTACTTGTTAGCTGCTATGGAATCAAGCTAGGAGAGTCTAGAAACAAACTAAAATAAAATCTGAATTTTCGGAATGGATTATTTGTCTTTGAGAACAACGTCTGTAATAACTGTTTTTATTTTATATGTTTGTGGTATGGGACATGAACCTTTAATATATTATAATTAATAGTTGTTATGGATTCTCCTGGACCATCTGTTTCGCTCAGTGTCGCGCCCCGATGTTTCCGCCATCGGTTGGAGTGTGACAATTAGTGCATGTACTCCCTTGTCTTTCAACTATCAACGCCACCATATGATGCATGCTTTTTCTTTTTTATGTGTATTTCATATTTTCAAGTACTAATTTTGAAATGTTAATAACACACTAAGTAGTTGACGCGGTAAAATATCCTATATCGGTCAAGGACCGATATTTAAGATATTGGTTAATGCAGTGGGATATCGGTAAATTTAATATATATATATATATATATATATATATATATATATTGCAATTTAATAGTAACAATTTAGTATACTCTCCTACCATTAACAAATTAACCTTTTGCAACTTGCAAAACACTAACAATTGTAGCAACTAGGAACTCACTAGGACTTAAAACACTAACAGTTAACAATTAAGATTTAAAACAATAATAGCAACAATAAGAAAGTCAAACCTATTGGTGGCCTGGCATGAAGAAAGACATCGCCACTTACGTACGCAAATGTCTCACGTGTTCCAAAGTCAAGGTCGAACATCAACATCTTCTAGCCTACTCGAACAACCTAAAATTCCCATTTGGAAGTGGGAGAGTATAGCCATGGATTTCATAAACAAACTTCCTCGAACCTCTTCCGGTCTCGATAGTATTTAGGTGATCTTTGACCGCTTAATGAAATCCGCTCACTTGCTCTCCATTCGTGAATCGAGTTGAGAAATTAGCTCGTATCTATACCGAAGAAGTCATTTGCCATCATGGTATTCCTATCGACATCATTTCGGACCGCGATGGTCATTTCACTTCTTGCCTTCGGCAAACATTTCAAACCGCAATGGGTACTCAACTTAATCTTAGTACGGCTTTCCATCCTCAATCGGATGATCAAACCGAACGTACTATCCAGACTCTAGAGGACATGCTTCATTCCTGTGTAATTGATTTTGGTGGAAATTGGGATGTACACTTACCTTTGATAGAATTCTTGTACAACAACAGTTATCATTACAGTCTTCAAATGGCCCATTTTGAGGCATTGTGTGGTCGAAAGTGTCGGTTGCCGATTTGTTGGCACGAGATCGGCGAAACACAAATCACCGGTCCTGAGCTTATACAAGAGACGATGGAAAAGATCCTACAAATCCAAGACAATCTCCACAAAGCTAGAAGCCGATAAAAGAGCTACGCCGACAAGCGTCGCAAACCCTTGGAATTTATCATTGGTGATCATGTACTCCTCAAGGTATGCCCTTGGAAGGGAGTCATTCACTTTGGTAAGAAAGGCAAGCTCGCTCCACATTTTGTAGGTCCTTTCAAGATTCTCGAGAGGATTGGCAAGGTGGCATATCGTCTAGACTTACCTCAAGAACTCAACAACATCCATCCAACATTTCATGTTTCAAACCTCAAGAAATGCTTAGCTAAAGAAGGACTTCAAGTTCCACTCGACGACATACAAATCAATGAGTCTTTACATTTTTTCGAGAAGCCAGTCGAAATCATAGACCGAGGAACCAAGTAACATAGGCAGAGTCGAATTCCCATAGTCATGAGTCGATGGGAAGGAAAATGTGGCACTGAATTCACTTGGGAACTCGAGAGTGATATGAAGACCAAATATCCACACTTGTTTGTTGAGTCTTCCTCCTGAATAAATTTTGGGACGAAATTTCCTTATTTAGAAAGTATGGGAGACTGTAACGCTTCGCATTTGTGTACTTTCCTTATTTAGAAAGTTGCATTCATATATCTATTTTTAGGAACTTGTACCCGCATGGTATTCGTACTTCATTTCCAAACTAGTAAATCTGAGACTTCGATCATAATGGAAATTCATTTTTATACTTATACTTGTTATACTTGTATTTATACGCAATCAATCTTGGTACACATTTACATGTAAACCAAGACTTATTATATGCTTTAATTATCATTTATACGTATATGATACCCGTCTCATATTTACAAAACACGTTCCATACTCGAAAACAAGTCAAAATGCAATTTTTTAACATAAAATAACAGACTTATGGAAGTTCAGGGGTCAAACGTGTCAAAAATCAAACTCTCGTTGCCAAACCAACAAGGCGTGTCGCGCGGGCATGTATTCTTTTGCCCACCACGTGACGCCTAGCGTCGTAATCCGCATAATGTTTTGACAACCAATCTGGATTTCACCTTTCCCACCTCCTTTCTTCCCCAATCACCTTCAATCCTCATTAAAACACAAACCCTACTTCACCACTATATAACAAAGTCTCCTACACCTTCATTTCACTTTTCCAACCCTCAAACACTCTTGAAATACTCTCTAATCAGTTGGAATAGCAAGGTTGGGCAGAATTCTCTTAAGTTCAAAAGTGAGCTCTCATCTCACTTTCCTTCATGTTTTCTTCACTTTTCTTCTTTTTGAAAGCTTGGAACACCTCTAGGAATGTTTCCACAAGTTCACCATGGTAAACTAAGATAGAACATTACCATTTTGAGGTCCAAACTTTCCGTTTTAAGTTATCTTTTACATACTTTCCATAAACTAAATGCTTCTTGTAAGAATCTTGCACCTACCTTGCTTCTAACCAAAACTATAGTTATAGGGCTTAGATAGGGTTGATTCCTATAATTTTAGAAGTCCAATTACCTTCTAAACTTTCTATTTTAACAAGGTTCCAAGTGACCTACAAGTGTTGAGACCATCCAAGCTCACCATCTTCAATATGGTGAGACTTGTGTTTTGGTAAAAGTGTGAACCATAGAAGCTTTGGCTTTCCATCTTTGTTTCCACAACTTCACTTATTGATTTGTTAATAAATACTCTAATTTACTAAGTAAACTTACTAGAAACAAAGTAACCAAACTAAACTAAGTCTCCAAACATTTGCCATGATTGGAATGCACTAGTCTAGTTTGAGAATACTTGGTTATTTAGTGATTTAGATGTTATAATATTTAAAGTGGCTTTCAAGAACCAAAATGAACCAACCCACCTCGTCTCCAACATTTATCATGTTGGGTATGCACACGTCCGGGGGTTGTCCTCATTTAGCTACTTAATAGATTATGTAATTTCATTTCTAGACTATATTCATGACCAACAGAAATCGTCAACTAATTTTATGATTTTGTGCTTTGGTGAATCATATAATTAGGTTTAATGGATGCTAATCAACCTACCTCCTTGCATGAACATATTTATGGTACCTTTACTTTACGATTTACAATGACTTATAATTCGCCCTCTAAATACCGAATCTAATCCAAACAATCGAATCCGCACCTCACACACCTTCGTTTCCCATCTTAGGGTAACTTCGGTGTTTCCAACTCAAGGCTTATCAAATTCACATTCGTGGACTTTCTACGCAAACGATGAGTATACTCGATCCCATTTTCCCTTTTATACACTTTTGGTGCAACATGTACACTATATTACAAATCACGTATTCACGATTAAACTTGTTCATATAGACACTCTATTTGTTAAGACATGATTCTTGTTATATTCCTGTTACATGCTACGTTCATTCTTGTGTTCTATATGCTCATTAACTTTGCAAGCCTATCTTAACAATTATAGCTCTATAGGATTAACGCACCGCCCGTATTCTTGTGGTATTGTTAAGTAAACTTTTACAACCTAGTCGTTTCGGCGACAAGGATATGCACTATTATGGTATTCTTTGGTTTGACTTATAGTTAACACATTCTAGTATGTAAATAAAAAATATATGCAAGTTACTATGTTGGATATGAGACAACTTATACACGATTAGCTATGTATTCAAACTTGTATGCTCGCCAACTTTTGTTGATTTTAATTTTAAACATGTTGCAGGAAACTAGTTGATGACGATTGAAGAACGATATTTAGGGTGGACTAGAAACACACCTTGTGACACCCCAGGAAAACCAGGAAATCACGCAACTTAACTAGCTTCCTCAGTAAACACGTGCTAATTTCGAGACGAAATTTTATTAACAGGGGGGAGAATGTGACAACCCTCAAAAGTTACATGTATCCGTACGATTCATTAATGTTAATTAGAGTACTTGACGTCTGTAATGAATTACTTAACTGCTTTCTGATTACTGCGTCATACTTACATTTGCTTGTTAACATACTAGTCTTGTGCAAAAAAATAATAATAATAATAAAATTGACTAAATGGTCCTGTATGCTTTCCTAAGTGTTGTGAATTAAAATTGTTATAAAAAGATATATTTAGGACACTATATGGAATAACTTAGCACTTTAACGGAACGGTGTCTAACCGAACAACCGGACATTACCCGGAACACTAAAATATTGCAAGAAATATTGTTTTTATTTTTCTGAGCTAGTTATGATTCCCGAACACTTAAACACAATACATAAGACATGATACACACTAAATACTAACTCTTACACTTAACACCCCTATAATCACCTACTTGTTATTAAACTTGCACTTAACCCCCTCCCCTTTACCTAACTTTTGGCTCACATGGTCCCCCCACCAAGACCTCCTAATTTTTCTAATATATCTCCAACAATCCTTTATTTAACTTAGTGGGATTTTGTTAGGATTATGTTTGCACTCTTGTTGACATATGACCCCATGAATAAAGGAACTTGGATTATAAATAATCACCAACTCATCACACTCCTCACTCCCTCTAAACAAGCTTCGGCTGAACACCCTACCATACACCATCAATTTTTTTGTTTCAAGTTCAAGCTTTCAAAGACCATCCTCTTGTGCACAAAGGTGAAGCACGAAGTGTGGAACTCACAGATCATCAAGGACCTCTCCAGTGTGCTTTTATCCACTCATTTTTCCCCATTGATCTTCCCTAGCTTTAAGCTAGTTGTAAGCTTCTTGTTAACTCTTGGCTGCTTCCTATTTTTTAGTAGTTAAAGGATGTATTATGATGAAAACAGCTTCTGTCCAAGTATTTACAGCCAACTTCAGTTGGCTGTAACCAGATCATAACTTAACAAAAAACTTGATTTTCTTGAGTCTATAACGTGTTATTATGAAATACGGTTCTAATGGCACCGGAATCAAAATTTTTGGACTTCGTTTACTATTTTTAAAGACCCGTTTTGTAACTGCAACTAAAGCTGAGTTTTTACTACAATAAATGGGTGTTATATTTTTAATCATAACTTGAATTCTGTGTAGAGTTAGATCATGAAATTTGTACTGTAGATGACCACTGATGTATTTGTAATTCTCTCACTGGAATTTCGTAAATCGGACTCTCGATGAATTTTAAATAAATTATTCCGTGGACTGTAGTCAGAAAAAGATAAATCTGATTTCAGTCCGGAAAATGAATTTTTATAAAATATTGGTGATGAATTGGATCCCGAGATTTTTACACAGTAATATTTGGATAGTTTAAGACATTCTGTAAAAAGTTGGGAATTTTTGGAACAAGTTAACTATTTTATTAAAATCCCCGAAAACAGGCCAGTTTTGAATATAAAAGCTGAAACGACATAAGTAGTAATTTGCGTGTCTAAATGTCAGGAATGTTATCTGTGAATGATCTAACATGTTATACGTCAATAAAAGTGTTATATGCAATATCGTATGTTTATTTATGAACGGGAATAGATGGAAAGTTTATATGGGCATGAACCATTGAGGTGAATACATGTTATGTGGTTGATGCGTGTAGGAACTTCGTGCTTATTTGAAGTCACTAATAAACTAAGTGGTAATTATACTAGGACGTGATTAACCGACCTTGACTGTTAGCTATTTTTGAGAGTCAAACCGAGCAACCGAGGTGAGTTCACACTTTCTACAAGGCATGGGATTCCCGGTGGTTTGGGAATGGGTTAAGAAACTAAAATGGAATCTACATATCCTCCTTGGGTAGGATATGTACGGCCATCCTCCTTGGGTAGGATGCCAATATTAATCCTGCGTGTTCTCCTTGGGTAGAATACGTACGTTCGTCCTCATTGGGTAGGACAACAACCTTAAAACTTACTAGACAAAACTCTATCATGAAGTCCCTCAATTTATATCGACTTAATCGCCGAGGCCAATGGCGAGCGGGTCGTTAGTTAATAGTGCTATTAGGTTTAACAAACCTCACACCGTGTTGTCCGAACGGGCGTGTACTAATGGACTACGGCAAACTGTCAATGATGATAGAACATTGACGTAGGGCACAACTATTGTTCGTCAGTTGTCGATATCGGTCTAGTGGTTCACATGGGGAAGCCCCCACTGATTATGGATATGGTTTGGGTAATAAAAGGAACTGGTTAAACATACTTTCAACTATGGGGTAACCCCCACGGCAAATAAGCCAACGAAAGTCAAACCACGTTTTTCAGAAACAACTTAAAACTAAACAACCAAACGTGAATTCACTCAACTTTGTTGTTGACTCGTTGTTACATGCCTCACAGGTCGTTAGATGCTTATGGATCTTGCACGAGGAGGAGGTCGTTGTGGGATATGGACTGTTATGTTCTGTGCTTAACATTTGAACTTTATGAACTTATTACTTATGTTTGGGTTTCACGTTTTATGCTTCCGCTGTTTAATTTGAACTTGGTTAACTTGTTTGTGAACACCTATTATATTGTGTGGTTGAACTTTTATTTACTTTACTATATTGTTCAATATGATTGGTGGCTTGATCCTGGTCATGTCATGCCTCCAAGCGGTGATACTCCGCATGGTGGATTTTGGGGGTGTGACAGATTGGTATCAGAGCCATTGGTTACAGTGAACTTGGTTTTAAAAAGGGGGAAAAGCTTTTTGATAAAACTAGACTATAACCTGTACAGTGCTCAACGATCCACAACGACGCTTCGCTCCACGTGCATGACTCGACACAATAGGTGGTATGATTTATGTTATATTGTCGGTTAGATAGTTCACAGAGTGCATTAGTTAACGTGATCACTACTATTTGAACCCTGTGTGTTTGCTCTCTACTGTCGTCCCACACTTACGCACTTTCGCGACACTTTCCTCACTTACGTTGCTTCATTGTGAAGATCATGAACGGACGCGGAGGACGTATCAACCTAACTCAAGCCCAGTTGACGGCTTTGATCAACGAACGAGTTGTTGAGGCACTCGCAGCAAATCCAGCAGGAGGTATAACCTGCTATATCAACCCACCTTAGGACGTTTAGATCCTACCTTCGCGAACCAACTCTTGTGCTTAACCTTGTCTTTATGCTCACGCCACAGGTCAACATGCTCAGCCTCCCGTATGTACGTTCAAAACCTTCATGGATTGCCGACCCAGTACCTTCAGCGGCACAGAAGGAGCGGTAGGCCTTCTACACTGGTTTGAGAAGCTTGAGTCTGTTTTCGAGATGTGTGAATGCCCTGAAGATCGTAGGGTGAAATATGCTACTGGAACGCTTGAAGGTGCTGCGTTAACCTGGTGGAAGGCACAGGTTCAACTGTTGGGGCTGGCGGTTGCTAATGCCACCCCATGGAATGGTTTCAAAGAACTGATCAAAGAAGAATATTGTAGTCGTGATGACATCCACAAGCTAGAGGTGGAATTTTTCAATCTGAAAATGACGGGGTCTGAGATTGAGGGGTATACGAAGAGGTCCAACGAGCTGGCCATCTTGTGTCCTACTATGGTGGACCCTCCCATCAAACGTATTGAGCTGTACCTCAAGGGTCTTGTACCAGAGATTCAGAGTCACGTGACTTCAGCTAACATAGGTACCATTCAGCAAATCATCAAGTTGGCCCATCGTCTCACCGATCAAGCAGTTGAACAGAACAAACTTCCCAAACGTATTAGTGCTACTACTACTGACGCTCCCAATGATAACAAGAGAAAATGGGATGGGAATTCCAGTAAGGGTTCTACTTCAGGTCAGTCTCATCAGCGAAAGACTGATGACTACCAGAGTCCTGGTCAGCAATCTTCCGGTAGTCAAGGACAGGGTGGATATCGAGGGAACCACCCCAAGTGCAACCGGTGCCACAAGCATCATAGCGGGCAGTGCAACAAGGGTCGTTGTCTGAGGTGTAACAAGTTTGGTCATGAAGCAAAGGATTGCAGGAGCGCACGACCAGCAAATCAGAATCGCCAACAACAACAACAAGCTCCACAGAACCACCAGCAGCAACAACAGCAGGGCAATAAAGGATGCTTTCAGTGTGGCACTGAAGGCCACTTTAAGAGGAACTGTCCTCAGCTGAACCAGAATCAGAACAACAACAACAACCAAGGAAACGGGAACCACAATGGGAACAATAATGGAGGCAATAATGGAGGCAACAACGGGGGTAACAATAACGGCAATGGTGCCAGGGGACGTGTCTTCGTGCTGGGTCAGGGTGATGCAAGGAACGATCCCAACGTTGTGATGGGTAAGTTTCTTCTGGACGACTTCTTTGTTACTATTTTATTCGACTCGGGTGCCGATACTAGTTATGTGTCCTTAAAAGTTAGCCAAATGCTTAAACGCACTCCAACACTTCTGAACACCAAACACACGGTAGAACTAGCAAACGGTAAAAGTCTTGAAGCCACACACATAGTTAAGGGCTGTAACCTCGTCCTAGCTGGTCAGGCCTTCTCTATCGATCTTATTCCTATCGTTCTTGGTAGTTTTGACGTTGTTATTAGGATGGATTGGTTATCTCATCAGCAAGCGGAAATTCTTTGCAACGAGAAGATTGTTCGCATCCCTCGTTCTGGTAAAGAACCCCTCGTAATTCGTGGCGACAAGAGTAGTGCTGTTGTGGGCATCATCTTTTTCCTTAAGGCCCAGAAGTGGTTGCGAAAGGGCCACACTGCTATCCTAGCCCTCATTTCTGATTCATCCTCGGGAGAAAGAAAGATAGAAGACATACCTATTATACGTGATTTTCCTGAGGTATTTCCTGAGGAATTACCTGGTCTTCCGCCTCATCGTCAAGTTGAATTTCAAATCGAGCTAGCTCCTGGAGCAGCGCCCATAGCTCGAGCACCTTATCGTCTAGCTCCATCAGAACTTGAAGAACTATCCACGCAACTACAAGAACTCTTGGAAAAGGGTTTCATACGTCCTAGCTCTTCGCCTTGGGGAGCTCCAGTGTTATTCGTGAAGAAGAAAGACGGTACCTTCAGAATGTGTATTGACTACCGCGAACTCAACAAGGTGACCGTGAAGAATCGTTATCCTCTCCCACGCATTGATGACTTATTCGACCAGTTGCAAGGGTCGAGTTTCTACTCAAAGATTGACCTGAGGTCAGGCTACCATCAACTGAGAGTCCGAGACGAGGATATCTCTAAGACAGCATTCAGGACTCGGTATGGGCATTACGAGTTTCTAGTTATGCCTTTTGGATTAACGAATACACCTGCGGTCTTCATGGATCTCATGAACAGAGTGTGCAAGCCTTACCTGGATAAGTTTGTCATTGTATTCATCGACGACAACCTGATCTATTCTAAGAGTCAGGAGGAACACGAACGACACCTGAAACTTATTTTGGAACTCCTTCGAACAGAGCAGTTGTATGCCAAATTTTCGAAATGTTACTTCTGGCTTCGCGAAGTCCACTTTCTAGGCCACGTGGTAAACAAGGATGGAATTCATGTTGATCCATCCAAGGTTGACTCGATCAAGAACTGGCCTGCACCCCGTACACCAACAGAAATCCGCCAATTCTTGGGTTTGGCAGGATATTACAGAAGGTTTATCAAGGATTTCTCAAAGATTGCGCAACCTCTCACTTCACTGACTCAGAAGGGTGTCACCTATCGTTGGGGTGATGTACAGGAGTCCGCATTTCATCATTTAAAAGATAGACTTTGTAGCGCGCCTATCCTCTCATTGCCTGAAGGCACAGATGATTTTGTGGTTTATTGCGACGCTTCCATCCAAGGACTTGGTTGCGTGTTGATGCAACGTGACAAGGTCATTGCCTACGCATCGCGCCAACTTAAAGTTCACGAAAGGAACTACACTACGCATGACTTAAAATTGGGAGCAGTTGTTTTCACACTTAAGATATGGAGACATTACCTGTACGGTACCAAGTGCACCATTTACACCGATCACAGGAGTCTCGAGCATATCTTCAAGCAAAAGGAATTAAACATGCGACAAGGTCGATGGGTCGAACTCTTGAATGATTACGAATGTGCGATCAAATACCATCTGGGCAAAGCCAATGTTGTGGCCGACGCCCTCAGTCGAAAGGATACTATACCAAAGCGTGTACGTGCGTTACAACTTACCATCCAATCTAGTCTTCCTACCCAGATACGAGATGCTCAGGTTGAAGCGTTGAAAGCAGAGAACATCAGGGCTGAATCCTTACGAGGATCAAGGAAACGGTTAGAACAAAAGGAAGACGGCGCTTACTATATAACAGGGCCCATCCGGGTCCCACTTTATGGAAACTTATGTGAGCTTGTGATGGATGAAGCGCATAAGTCTCGTTACTCAGTACATCCTGGTTCGGATAAGATGTACCACGACTTAAAGACTACATATTGGTGGCCTAGCATGAAAGCCAACATAGCAACCTACGTTAGTAAATGTTTGACTTGTGCGAGAGTCAAGATTGAATATCAGAAACCATCAGGCCTACTCCAACAACCAGAGATCCCGACATGGAAATGAGAGCAAATTTCCATGGATTTCGTTACTGGCCTACCTAGATCTCAACGCGGAAATGACACTATTTGGGTGATAGTGGATCGATTGACTAAGTCTGCACATTTCTTGGCTATCAAGGAAACAGATAAGTTTTCTACTCTAGCAGACGTCTACCTAAAGGAAGTAGTATCAAGGCACGGAGTGCCAACCTCCATCATTTCTGATCGTGACTCACGCTTTACATCTGAGTTGTGGCAAGCTATGCACAAGTCATTTGGCTCTCGACTAGACATGAGCACAGCATATCATCCACAGACGGATGGGCAATCTGAGCGCACCATCCAAACCCTTGAAGACATGCTTAGGGCATGTGTAATCGACTTTGGTAATGGCTGGGAAAAACACCTCCCGATAGTGGAGTTTTCGTATAACAACAGTTACCACACCAGTATCCAGGCCGCTCCATTTGAGGCATTGTACGGACGAAAGTGCCGATCACCTCTTTGTTGGGCAGAGGTTGGCGACAGTCAAATCACTGGCCCAGAACTTGTAGTAGACACAACCGAGAAGATTGCTCAGATACGACAACGAATGGCGGCAGCTCGTGACCGTCAGAAAAGCTATGCTGATAAACGAAGGAAACCACTCGAGTTCCAGGTTGGAGATCGAGTGCTACTCAAAGTCTCACCTTGGAAGGGTGTAGTTCGTTTTGGCAAACGAGGTAAACTCAATCCGCGTTATGTCGGACCGTTCGAAATCATTGAGAAAATTGGCAAAGTCGCTTACAAGTTGAATCTACCTGAAGAACTCAGCGGAGTTCACAACGTATTCCACGTATCAAATCTGAAAAAGTGTCTGTCAGATGAGACCCTCATAGTTCCCTTAAAGGAGCTCACAATCGACGACCAGTTACGATTCATCGAGGAACCAGTTGAAATCACAGACCGAGACGTTAAGATTCTCAAGCGTACCAGAATACCCCTTGTTCGAGTTCGTTGGAACTCCCGTCGTGGCCCAGAGTATACCTGGGAACAAGAAGACCAAATGAAGCACAAGTATCCCCAGTTGTTTAAGAAAAGTGCAACCACTACTGAGGCTGAAGCTACTGCAGAATTTCAGGACGAAATTCCAAACCAACGGGGGGATGATGTGACACCCCAGGAAAACCAGGAAACCACGCAACTTAACTAGCTTCCTCAGTAAACACGTGCTAATTTCGGGATGAAATTTTATTAACAGGGGAGAATGTGACAACCCTCAAAAATTACATGTATCCGTACGATTCATTAATGTTAATTAGAGAACTTGACGTCTGTACTGAATTACTTAACTGCTTTCTGATTACTGCGTCATACTTACATGTGCATGTTAACATACTAGTCTTATGCAAAAAAAATAATAATAATAAAATTGACTAAATGGTCCTGTATGCTTTCCTAAGTGTTGCGAATTAAAAGTGTTACAAAAAGATATATATAGGACACTATATGGAATAACTTAGCACTTTAACGGAACGGTATCTAACCGAACAACCGGACATTACCCGGAACACTAAAATATTGCAAGAAATATTGTTTTTATTTTTCTGAGCTAGTTATGATTCCCGAACACTTAAACACAATACATAAGACATGATACACACTAAATACTAACTCTTACACTTAACACCCCTATAATCACCTACTTGTTATTAAACTTGCACTTAACCCCCTCCCATTTACCTAACTTTCGGCTCACATGGTCCCCCCACCAAGACCTCCTAATTTTTCTAATATATCTCCAACAATCCTTTATTTAACTTAGTGGGATTTTGTTAGGATTATGTTTGCACTCTTGTTGACATATGACCCCATGAATAAAGGAAGTTGGATTATAAATAATCACCAACTCATTACACTCCTCACTCCCTCTAAACAAGCTTCGGCTGAACACCCTACCATACACCATAAAAAATTTTTGTTTCAAGTTCAAGCTTTCAAAGACCATCCTAAGGTGCACAAAGGTGAAGCACGAAGTGTGGAACTCACAGATCATCAAGGACCTCTCTAGTGTGCTTTTATCCACTCATTTTTCCCCATTGATCTTCCCTAGCTTTAAGCTAGTTGTAAGCTTCTTGTTAACTCTTGGTTGCTTCCTATTTTTTAGTAGTTAAAGGATGTATTATGATGAAAACAGCTTATGTCCAAGTATTTACAGCCAACTTCAGTTGGCTGTAACCAGATCATAACTTAACAGAAAACTTGATTTTCTTGAGTCTATAACGTGTTATTATGAAATACGGTTCTAATGGCACTGGAATCATAATTTTTGGACTTCGTTTACTATTTTTAAAGACCCGTTTTGTAACTGCAACTAAAGCTGAGTTTTTACTGCAATAAATGGGTGTTATATTTTTAATCATAACTTGAATTCTGTATACAGTTAGATCATGAAATTTGTACTGTAGATGACCACCGATGTATTTGTAATTCTCTCACTGGAATTTCGTAAATCGGACTCTCGATGAATTTTAAATAAATTATTCCGTGGACTGCAGTCAGAAAAAGTTAAATCTGATTTCAGTCCGGAAAATGAATTTTTATAAAATATTGGTGATGAATTGGATCCCGATATATTTACACAGTAATATTTGGATCGTTTAAGACATTCTGTAAAAAGTTGGGAATTTTTGAAACAAGTTAACTATTTTATTAAAATCCCCGAAAACAGCCCGGTTTTGAATATAAAAGCTGAAACGACATAAGTAGTAATTTGCGTGTCTAAATGTCGGGAATGTTATCTGTGAATGATCTAACATGTTATACGTCAATAAAAGTGTTATGTGCAATATCGTATGTTTATTTATGAACGGGAATAGATGGGAAGTTTATATGGGCATGAACCATTGAGGTGAATACATGTTATGTGGTAGATGCGTGTAGGAACTTCATGCTTATTTGAAGTCACTAATAAACTAAGTGGTAATTATACTAGGACGTGATTGACCGACCTTGACTGTTAGCTATTTTTGAGAGTCAAACCGAGCAACCGAGGTGAGTTCACACTTTCTACAAGGCATGGGATTCCCGGTGGTTTAGGAATGGGTTAAGAAACTAAAATGGAATCTACATATCCTCCTTGGGTAGGATATGTACGGCCATCCTCCTTGGGTAGGATGCCAATATTAATCCTGCGTGTTCTCCTTGGGTAGAATGCGTACGTTCGTCCTCATTGGGTAGGACAACAACCTTAAAACTTTCTAGACAAAACTCTATCATGAAGTCCCTCAATTTATATCGACTTAATCGCCGAGGCCAATGGCGAGCGGGTCATTAGTTAATAGCGCTATTAGGTTTAACAAACCTCACACCGTGTCGTCCGAACGGGCGTGTACTAATGGACTACGGCAAACTGTCAATGATGATAGAACATTGACGTAGGGCACAACTATTGTTCGTCAGTTGTCGATATCGGTCTAGTGGTTCACATGGGGAAGCCCCCACTAATTATGGATATGGTTTGGGTAATAAAAGGAGCTGGTTAAACATACTTTCAACTATGGGATAACCCCCACGGCAAATAAGCCAACGAAAGTCAAACCACGTTTTTCAGAAACAACTTAAAACTAAACAACCAAACGTGAATTCACTTAACTTTGTTGTTGACTCGTTGTTACATGCCTCACAGGTCGTTAGATGCTTATGGAGCTTGCACGAGGAGGGGGTCGTTGTGGGATATGGACTGTTATGTTCCGTGCTTAACATTTGAACTTTATGAACTTATTACTTATGTTTGGGTTTCACGTTTTATGCTTCCGCTGTTTAATTTGAACTTGGTTAACTTGTTTGTGAACACCTATTATATTGTGTGGTTGAACTTTTATTTACTTTACTATATTGTTCAATATGATTGGTGGCTTGATCCTGGTCATGTCACGCCTCCAAGCGGTGATGCTCCGCATGGTGGATTTTGGCGGTGTGACACACTTAAACTTAAATTATGTTTTGTTTCATGTCGTTATGTTATTTGGAATATGTCGTACTTCCCTTTCCAAAACAATGTATTCCTCTCTTTGTTATGAATGAAATTCGAATTACTTAATTATTGTTACAAATAGCAAGTTATGATGTCTCGAGCAATCATGTTTTCATCTCACTCCGATATTTCCGCCATCGATTAGGGTGTGATAGTGCCGGTTCGGTGGCCGAGTGTAGCGGCAACGATAGATTGTGGCGGTGGACACGGTGGTGGTCCACGGTCCGTGGTGTTCGGTGGGTGGTGGTGGCGGTGATCGTGGCAGTGGAAGGGACGATGCCGACGTTCAGTGGCGGTGGTCGGCGGTGGCGCCGGTGTGTCGGTGGTGGTTGGTGGTGGCAGCGGGTCGTGGCAGTGGTCGGTGATGGTGGCGGTGACTGGTGTTCGGTGGCGGAGGGTGGCAACGGCGGTGGGTTGTGGCGGCAGTGGTTGGTGGTGGTGGTGGAACCGACGTTTATTGGCGACGGTGTGCGATGGCGCCAGTGTTCAGTGGCGGTGGTCGGCAGTGGCGGGTAGCGGCGATACAGTCGGCTCTGGTGCCAGTGTAGGGTGGCGGCGGTGATAGGTGGTGGTGGTGGTGGGTGGCTAGTGGTGGGAGGTGTTGATGATAAAGGCGAGAGAGATAATGAAATGGAAAAAAACCAAGGGTCGTGGATGGAATGAATTTGAGGGAATGGAATGCCCTATGTAATGGGTGATTCCATTACCTTGACTAACCAAACACTACCTAATTCTGGTATTACCGATATCATGATTGGATTGACTGCGTTGCTGGAATTGAGTTGGAGTTGACTGAAGGAGCTGCTGTGCCATCGCCGGAAAACGAGGGAGAAAAAGAGGAACCTCAACTGTTCAGTCGCCGTGCTGTCTTGATCCTTTGGGGCTTCCTTGGAATTTTGTAATGAAAATGGAAGGCTACAATTTCTTATGTAGCAAACTTACAGGAAGTTTCATGTGAATTTACTTGTCACTTACAAGAAGGAAATGATTCTTGTGTAAATGTAATGGAAGGTAGAAGAAAACAACGCAAGGGATTACAGGTGCCTTTTTACTGGGACTCTAACGCCAAATTGTAAAATCGTACAGGGGTTGGAATTAAATAAATATCAATTGACCATTCTACCCCATACTGAATTATGAAAAGACCATTTTAGCCCCTGAAATTTTAAATTCTAACCATAAAAATGAATTGGGTTAGTGGGAGATGCCAGCGATTTTTATTACTGCGGGACTGAAGAAGCAAAAAAAGGATTTGGGGACTCGACATGTGAACGGCCAAATTGTTTAGGGACGCAAATTACATTCAACTCTAAAAATAAATACACTTTTCACACATGAGCAATTGAAAGGATGACATGATCTTCGGTTTAATCAATTAGGCAAGTCAATTTGTATCCATTTAACATTACCAAAGACACAAATGCAACCACATTGTTTTTAGGTTAATGATTACACTACATAATTATAAAAAACACATATAATAAATCAACTTTTGATTTGAATGATCTATGAGTTTAAGCATAACAATAACCAACGAGAGTTACCGCGTGTTGTGGCGGCATGGTAGGGGTGAGCAAATTAACCGTCATAACCGATAGCCAAACCATAGCTGATATAACCGAACCGATTTTAACCGCTAACCAACATAACCGATGGTTATGGTTATGATACTTTGGTTAATCGACCAATCGGTTATGGTTATGGTTATAAAGCTTTGGTTAACGGATATAACCAAAACCGAACTGAACTTATAATGTTAAGTCTATAATTCTATATAATGGATTTATGTTTTACAATAACCATGTAGAGGTTTTTTACTAATATAAAAGTATGTTAGTAATAAAATGATATTGATATAGATGTTCTTTATTATGACGAATAACTAAAGTGTTTATGATGGTATGAACATCTATATAACATTGACTACATAATTATTTTATTAAAATGGATCCCACATCGTAGATAAAAAAAAAGTGTTGTCTTGGTTGTCTTATAAAAAAAGAGGCCCAAGCTAAGTCCAACATGGTGGGTTATATTCTTATTTTGTTGGCCCATTGGCGTATTATTATTAACTTTAGCCGAAAAGTTAGTCTTCGTTAAAGTTTTTGGTTAATAACCGAAATTAACCAAAACCGAACAATAACCGACTTCATAATCAATTAACCATAATCGAAGTTCGGTTATGGTTAAGAAAATCCAAAACCGAAGTTAGCGGAAATGGTTATGATTAATGGTAAAAACCAAACCAAACCGACCCATGCACACCCCTACGGCATGGTATGCTACGTGTCGGGTTTTCGATCTGTATCAGTTCGATACGAACTATGCGGTATGATAACGGAACCAACACTCGATATAGCTATATGATTCCAAAAAAATACCCTATGGAGAACACAACTCCATTTTCAACAAAATTGTTATTGAAAAGTCAAGAAAACTATATAGAAATGAATGCCGGTACCAAACTAATGTTGTTCAGGCGATTTCAGTTCGGTTCATCACGGTAAAGAAAAAAACAATTAATATATGACTCGTTCGATTTTGAACAAAACCTTATCGAAACATAGTGAAACAAATACGCCGTAATAGTATTTTATAAGGTGTTATATTATACTATTAAAATAATTGAAAGGAAAAAAACTAAACGGTGATGCAACTCTTTGATGCAATTTACGTTTGTGCTTCAATAACTTGTACATTACTACTCACAAATCGGTTTTATATTATATCATAGAGATATGAAAAAGTTAAACGACGTCACTTTATACAATGAAAAAACTAAACCGTTAGACAACTTTGATGATAAGTATGTTTGTGTTTCGATAACCTGTAGATTACTATTCACAACTTGGTTTTGAACGAAATTTATATCGAGACGTAGATAAATATATGAGCGTTGCAATGTCATACTCGAAACTTTATTAGATGTCGTATGTTATAGGTTGTAAGAGAAAAACAAAATATGCTCGAAATTAATTATAATAATAATGTAATGGGTGGGGTCGCCTACAAAGTTCAAATTATGGTTGACATTATGATATTTTATAACTTTTTTACACTTTTTAGAAAATTTGGAATTTATAGCCAACTTTTAGCCAATAATATAAATAAGAGTAAATTATTGTTTTGGCCCCTGTAGTTTAGCCAGTTTAACTATTTCAGCCCAAAAAGAAATCTTTTAACATATCAGACCCTGATGTTGCATTTTGTAACGGTTTTAGCCACTGACACTAACTTTGTTTCTTTTTTGCAGTTAAGTGTAATGGTAATTAGGTCATTATATATCTTAGGAGCTATTTTTAATAATTACAAAGTTCTTTTAATATATAAGAGATTATTCATGTATTTATTCAAGTTTTTTTATTATTTTGTTATTTTCACGATTATTATATAACAAATTACGGTTTTAAATATACAAATAAATATGTATTTCATTAACCGTTTATTTTTATAAAATTGTTTTAAAAAATAATTTGTTATTTTACATTTTGTTTAAACCCTCTGTCGTTTTTAAAATTGTTACGTTTTAAACCATTTATTTTTTAAAATCATTCTTTTAAAAGTCGTTTATCTTTCAAAGTTTTTTTAAACACTTTATTTTATACCATTCTTTTTAATATCAATTACTTTTAAACATTTCTAAGCTACTCACTTTTTAAGTCATTCATTTTTTTAAATTTTATAAAACTACGTCTATAAAAAACAAAAGAAATGTAAAATTTGAAAAAAAAAGAAACATTCTAATAAAAAGTTTGCACACGATCGTTCTTTTTTTCAAACTTTTTTTAGAATGGTTTATTTCTTTTTCAAATCTTTCATTTCTTTGTACCGTTTGTTTATTCAAAATTCATTATTTTTTTAACATTTCCTTTATTAAATTCGTGTGTTTTTAGTTCTTTACTCTTGTTAACTTATTTTTTTTAAGGTTTTACTTTTTCTATAAACATCATTTTTTAATCATCGTGTTTTAAACCACACGTTTTTTTAAATCGACCGTTTTTAAATTCCTTCGATTTTTGAAATCGTTCATTCTGAAGTTCTTTTTCCCTAACGGCTATAATTAAACTGCATAAAAAGTTTAAAAATGAACGATTTCAAAAACGGTTAAAAAAGAAACGGTTTAAAAAGAAACGATTTTAAAAGTTAATGACTTATAATAACGAGTTTTTAAAAAGAGTTAAAAAAATGATTTTAAAAAGAACGGTATAAAATGAATCGTTTAAATTGTTTTTAAAGACAGACAACTTTAAAAAGAATGATTTTATGGGTCCTAATATTAACACATGGGAAAACTTATTTACACATGGTGTATACGGGCCGTATACTATTATACGGCCCGTATAGAATAAAAACAACTGACAAAGTCTGCGCCAGGTCTTGGTGGCGGAGGGAGGAGGAGGGAGCTGACGGAATCGGTGGTGGTGGCCTTGGTGGCGGAGGGTGTGGTGGCTGCTTTTGGAGAGAAAGTGACGGGAAGAGGTAAAAAGCTTTAGTTTTATCTCTTCCTCAGAAAGTGGCTGGGGAGAGGTAAAAAGCACTTCTCAAAAAAAAAAAAACACTCTTCTGAGGCTAAACCTCTTCCCGCGTCTGCACGGTGCAGACAGAAGAGGCCAGGAAGCTCTTCTTGAAAAAAACAAACACCACCTAAGTCTTTCTCTTGGGTATTATCCGACATGTGATGTCCTAGTTAGCAAAGGGACATTATGAGCCTTAAAGTTAAAAAGGGTTGTGGTGGTATAATGGCCCAACAATGATTAATCAATTATTATCTTTAAAAAAAACAAAACAATAATATTATCATAAATGAGTTGGAAATTTCTTATTGGCTATCACAAAGTTGAGGAGGCGTGTTTGAGGAAACGCCCAACCCATTTTTTGAAAGAAACCGCCCCGAGGGCGGTGTGATGGGGCGTTTAGGGGCAAAAAAACGCCCAATTCCCTTACCACTACGGATGATCTTATAGCTGAAAATTTCTTGTTTCATCACTTATACAAGGAAACGGATGTATTAGTATCATTTTGTAGCACTGGTAATGCTATATTTCTCTTGCATTCAGTGGCGGACCCAAGATTTTTTTCTGGGGGTGCGAAAAATTTTAAGATTTTAGGCCTCTAGCTAAAAAATTCGGTTCATAGCGGGTCGGATTGGGTCGGGTCATGTAAAACAAGTAAATATAAACAAATAAAGTTTCACGGGTCAGATCAGATCGGGTCGGGTCAATTTCAATTTTCAAACAATCAAACCCTATTTCCTAACTTCCTATCACATTAACAAACAAAGTTTCAAGTAAAACACTAAACAACATAAAAAACCATCATAAGTAAGTAACAACAAAAAACCATCAAAGTTCAAACCCTACATACTTCTATTTCTCCTAATCATTAAATAAAGCAACACAAAAAACTTATCTAAGACATAACTTGGTCTTTAATTAGAAGAATCCGACGAAAAAGTGGTCCAACGCTTTTTCTCTTGAGAAATCGCGCCATAACTTCTAGTCTCATGGTTTTATAACATATAAGCTGCTCTATAAGTTAATAAAACAACACTAAACACTTAAACAAAATAAACAATCATGTTCAACCAATACCATAGTCCATAATTTTCAATTTTAATTTTCAAACATTCAAGCCATAGTTTAAAATGTTGATTAGTAATCATTTAAACAAACAAAGCTTAAAATAAAATAACAAAATTATTAACTACAAGTCTAGAACAACTAAAAAAACATCTAAAAACATAAAAAGATCAAACCCTTACACATCTATATTTTCTCCTAATCACCACATAAAAAAATAAAAAACAATCAATAAAAAAATGATAAATCTTCGGGTTGGGTTTGGGTAGTTAGGTTAATAAAACTAGATTGTAGATTGGTTAAAGAATAATTATACAAATTGTGTTATATACTTATATATTCATAATAATTAGTGTTTAATTTTTTTTTATAAATTCATAATATTTTTTCTAAGGAGGGCGGTTGAAAATTTTCAAGATGTGCTATTGAAAAAATCCAAGGGGTGCTGTTAGGATTTTCAACGAAAATTAACACTAAAATCTTTTTTTTAAGAGGTGTGACCGTCCACCCACCATTATGGGTTGGCCCGCCCCAACTTGCAATACGTTCAGGAATGTTAGGAATCCGATGGAGATGGAGAGTAATCTTAAAGATGTTTGGATTGGAAGCTTTAAATTATTCATTGTGCTTGCGAGATTCGTTGATGGCAAGAGGGTTCCCAGAGACCAGGAAAAGGAATGGAGACCAGCTCAAGGGCAAGAGAAGGAGAACAAGGAGGCAACAGGGTCCAAGGAGAAAGAGATAGTGCTTGAACAACCTATTGTGAATGGTTTGGGTTCGAGATTGTTTCGTGATACATTGTTAAATAAGGAGGATGTTGTCGTGTTACAGGAGATTATGGTGGAACCGAACGTTCATGCGTTTGCTGATTGGTTTGATCGTGGATTAATTGCTAGGGTTAAGGATTTCGAATCGCTCACGACTCTGAGGAGGTTTGTCCAGGAGATGATCGAAGTGCAAGTAAGTATCACGTATGTGGGTGGGTTTTATGTCATGTTGTTGTTTGGGGATGAGAATGAGAGAGGTAGGTTTCTTGAGAATAAACATGCATGGTCGTCCACTTTTTCCCATGTTGAGGTCTGGGGTGGTCAATTGTTAGAGACGGAAAGAATTGCTTGGATAAAACTTCATGGTGTGCCGTTGAGTTTGTTATGCACGAAAGTGTTTGATGATATTGCGTCTCAATTCGGTACAGTTATTCAATCGGCACAATTGGATGAGCAAGATGGTGATTTATCTTATGCGTGTGTTGGTATTTTGACTAAGTCACTGGATCGTGTTAATCAGAGGTGCAAGTTATCGTGGAAGAACAGGAATTTTATTGTTTTGGTTGAGGAGGAGGTTGGGGAGTGGATTCCCGATTGCTTGGTGGATTTGGAGGATGAGGTATATGATGATCGAAGGTCTGATGATAACATGACGGTGGTGGATTTCCATGATCGGAGCAATGAGAGGGATGATGTGATTTTGGAAGGTTCGAACATTAATGACATGAGTCAAAATTCCGAGTTTGGTGGCGATTTTCATGGTAATAATCATCAGTTCAATGAGGTATTTTTAAAGCATATTAAGGAAGGCAATAATGGTTTGGATTCAAAAGTTAAGAGGAAGAAAAGTGTTAGGAGGAAGTCTAACAGTAAGGGTTCGCCTGCTTCTTTGGGCTAGGAGAGGCCCAAAAAAAGACAAAGAGATGGAGAGGACCCGTTTGACGTGGACTGGTTTATTTTTCCGAATTATGGTAGCCCAAAGGAGAACGTGGTTTATGATAATAGAGAGGGGAGCCCGTTAGAGTATGTTACGCCTGATCTGAATAAGGACATTGGGCCGTCTAATGGGCCTTCGAATAGCACACGGGTGGAGGAGGGCGATAATGAGAATGGGTCGAAGGCTCTGGGCTAGGAGGTTGGCAATGAGGTTGATCAAATAGTTCTTTTGGCCAAGGCATTAGGAGCAGAAAATTTTGAGAACTTCAAGCAGTCGGTAACCAAGGTCGTGAACGAAGAAGGCTTTTAATCGGTTGAAGAATGAATTTGATGTCCGTCAATATTAGAGGGTTGGGTAATCATTGTAGAAGTGATTTGGCGCGAAAAATACGTAGGCACAATGATATTGGGTTTATGATGTTACAGGAAACTCAATTTGAATCTTTAGAGGGGATGGATTCGCGCAGATTTTGGGGTGACGGGGATTTCATGTCTGAACATGTTGATGCTACCGGTCGGTCAGGTGGTCTTTTATCATTATGGGATCCTAAGAAGTTTGTTAAAAATCGAGTGGAGAAGCATTGAAACCTCCTGGCAGTTCATGGTACGGCTAGAGATAGTGGTATGGGTATGTCGGTTATTAATGTGTATTCGACACAGAAATTGGTAGATAAAGGGGATTTATGGGCCGAGTTGGGACGGGTTATAACGCAAGATGATAATTATTGGATCGTGGGGGAAGATTTCAATTGTGTTCGAGAGCGTGGAGATAGACGGAATTCCAAGTTTAATGCGGCTGAGTCCAATGAATTTAATGAGTTCTTAGAAGGAGTGGGGCTTCATGAGTTTTTGTTCAGGGGCCGAAGATTTACATTTTTCACCGGTAATAAGTGTAGTCGTATTGACAGGATATTTGTCTCGTGGAATTTCCTTAGTGCTTGGCCGAATGCGGAATACAGAGCTCTTGCTAGGGAAGGTTCAGATCATAGTCCTCTTATTTTGAAAGTGGAGTATCGGAATTACGGTGTTAAACCGTTTAGATTTTTTTAATTCTTGGCTTTATCGATACGGGTTTAAGGAGGTTGTGAATAAAGCTATGGCGGATTTTAGAGGGGATGGCACACCTGATGTGGTTCTTATGAAGAAGTTCAAATTTGTGAGGCAAGTTATATCCAAGTGGGTTGATCGAACAAAGGCTTCTGAATGTGAGGAGGAGGGGAATTTTGTGCATGAGGTTAATGTGTTGGATTCTATTATTGAGGATAGAGATCTTACAGAGGCGGAAAGGTGGGTTTACGAGGAAGCCAATGTGAAGATTAAAGAGCTACGAGCGTTTAAGGATAAAGATTTAAGGCAAAGAGCTAGAGTTCGGTGGGCGAAGGAAGGTGACGAAAATTCAAGGTTTTTTCATGAAGTGGTCAATAAGCGAAGAGTGTCTAATTCCTTGCCGGGGTTAAATATAAATGGGTCTTGGGTTACT
>JARYGA010016201.1:0-42640 GCA_030545235.1 Helianthus tuberosus
TAGTTTAAAGATATGTATTTCTATGCTCAATAAAGGCTCAAAACTCACTTTTTGTGGGAATGAGTTTTTTATGTGATTAAGTATATATAATCAAATTTTAACTAGATTTGTTATGCCGTTTCATAATTTTCTTATGTTGGTTATTTTTATCACGATGCTATCGGGTGTAAATTTGTAAAAATATAACCTTTTTAGAACTTGTAATTCCCAAATTAAACCAAGACAAGTAAAAAAAAATGAAAAATTTTTGAAAAAAAATTGGGGTCTTTAGCGGTTCCAATAGAGTTTTGTGTAAGGTTTGTAATTAGGACTTGCAAAATTCAAGGTTTTAGCATCCCCCCACACTTAAATTACACATTGTCCTCAATGTGTCCAAAAAATAAGTTTTTAGGTTTGATTGAATGTGTAAAAGGTGTGTTAAAAATAAGATTTAATGTTACTGGTTAGCTTGACAAGGGCCCGTGGTGTCCGGGCACGGCCCCGTGTTCAGGTTGCCAGTAACAGAAATCATTAGAAAGTAACAGAAGACTGGGCACGGGGGCGTGTTCAGCGAACACGCCCCATGTCCAGTTACATGAACTGGGCGTTTTTCTGCAGATCTTTCAGCACAGGGCCGTGTTGGCTGGGCATGGCCCATGTTGAACTTGCTGTAATGAAGAAAAATTTCGGGAGGCTATGTTTTTGTGTATGGGGTGTTGGTTCAAGTTTCCCGTAGTATCCTTCACCATCCTAAGTGTGTTTTATCCATTACAACATCATCCAAACACCAAACAATTTTTGAAACCATCATTCATTAAAGAGAGAGAGTTACATAATATTCCTAATAAACTTTACATAAGTAGGTCAGAAAACACAAGAAGTCTAAACTCGGAAAGAAGTTTTATCCTATAGTTTATTCTAGTAGCAAAATTTCCGAGAAGATAATTTTCTCGGTTGGATGCGGCTTGAAGAACTTCTTCCTCCGAATATGGGTCCCTCATACATCGGCGAGCCATTCTTCTATCTCCCTAGGGAGAAGAAAGGCGGGCTCATTGGCATCATCATTTTGAGGGGGTGTAACTTCCCCCGGGACCTCCTGCAAGTTGTCAAGAGGAGGTTCCGCGGGGATGTCATCCCACCCGGTGTGATTATTGACTCCAAGTGCTAAGTTCCAATCCTCTTGGGGGAGGATTGGTTCCATGGGAGGTGTCACAAGAATGTTCAACCTCTGGTGCAAGAGGTTGATTTCTTGAAAACTATTTTCCAGCCCCACCATAAGATAATTTATACGGTCTATCAGGAGCTCCTCCACCGATGTCATTTCATCGAGAGCTTTACGTAATGCTATCACATAGCATACGAGGGTTGCTTCGATTGAAGGCCTTCGTTCTCTTCGACTGTTTCTGGAATGTGCTGAAGAAGTTCCACTGTTTTGGCTTGACATTCTACGAAAATAAACTGAAAAGATTTCATTTTAATGAAACAGTAATCTCGGACACAGTCCCGTGCTCAATGAGCACAGCCCTGTGTTCACCTTTCTGCAGATTTTTGGAACAAGGAATCTTGGAGTTTCAAATTATTTTTCTAACTTTTGAGGTGTCTTTAAGTAGAAATAACTTAAAACAATGTTGTAAAACTTATTTTTAACAAGATTCCTTGAATAACTTAAAACAATGTTGTAAAACTTAATTTTCTAACCTTGGTGATTTCAAGCTTTAATGAAGGTGTTTTGAGGTAAAAATGAAGAAGAAGACAATAGACAAAAGTAGAAAAGACAATATGGTTGTTAGGAACCTTCTTTAGAATATACATAGGATGGTATGTGTGAAGATCCACCAAATCTCTGTCTTTTGGAGTGGTCTAAATATGCAGGAATCTTGGCTGCATTTATAGAAAACGACAGCAGGCTGCACACGGCCCCGTGTCGGTTGGACACAACCCCGTGTGCAGACAAGATCCTGACACATTTTGTCCGTATTCTGACCAAAAGTCAGACGAGAATCTTTTGGTGGACACGGGGGCGTGCCGACCTGGACACGGCCCCGTGTCTAGAGGCTGTTTATGAAGTTTCGTCTATTTTTAAGGAATTTATCCGGATCTGTTGGTTCCTTACTGGATGGAACAACACCGAAGTGCCTGAGATACCTTAGTTGCTCTAGATATAGACGAGAACACAAGAGGTTGTTGGTAAGGGTGATTCCTATGCTAAATGTAGGTGGACACGTCCAACCCTTTCCCGGGCTCTCGTTAAAGAAGGTGTATGTCGAATCGCTCAGGTCTATGTATGCATCAAAGAAAGTCGATGGGGAGTCCCTCACGGCACAATCGACACAGGGACGACTATCGTTCAAGTCTTCGTAAGAGTTTGAGGTGATTTCGGGAATAACGAAGTTGTTTTTATCCGAATGCGATCTCAATAATTCTTCTTGGGTATCGTCTTGAGGTGAATTAATGATATCCATCTCAATTTCTTTTATCCAGTTAAGAATTAGATCTTCCATTTAAAATAATTCATCAAGAAGCATTTCTCCTAGAATGGATGATTGAGAGCATTCAAGGGAGAGATAGGGATTATTTTTACTTTCGTCCCTCTTAAGGCTACAAGAAAACAATGGGTCTATATAGTGGGGCTTGTAGTTTAAAAAATAACATTTTAAATCTTCATGAGTTCCGCCACATATTTGACACCACGTACCATAAGAGGGCTGGAAGTAAAAAATATCAGTGTCACTCATGGTTGTGTCAGAAATTACCAAGCGTCGGGATCTTACGGTTCTGTTTTCAGTAAGTATCTGATACTTGGGCACGGGGCGTGTTGATTGGGCATGGCCCCGTGTTCAGCTACTGTCTAACTTAAAACAGGATTGCCTGTACCAAAGATTGGGCATGGGGGCGTGTTCAGCGGGCACGGCCCGTGCTGAGTTCTGCAGAAGCTGAAAATTTACGAAAAATCCTAAAAAAACAGAAAAATATGAAAAATGATTATGCCGTTGATTCCTAACTTTCTTAAAATCCTTGTGTCCCCGGTAACGGCGCCAAAAACTTGATGCGTATGTAGCGTTATAGGTTTTTGTATATATTTTTAGCCCTTTTTACATTTTAGTCAAGTTTTAAATTTATAAAACACGATATTTTTCTAACACTAAAGACACATATGGGCAAGTGCACCCATCGTGAGCGTAGTATAGCATTGGTAAGATACCGAGGTCGTCCAAGTACACAAGAGCTTTTAGTATCAGTTTATCCTAACGTCTAATCAAATCAAAATTTGAGAAAAAGGTTTGAACATGAAAAAAAAAATGCTGAAAATAAAAATAAAAACAGATAGACAAGATGAATCACTTGGATCCGACTCACCTTTAGGGTAACCCTTGATTATTTCCGCACTTTTGCACTTTTTAAGAAATTATCTTAGTTATAGTAGTAGGCCCTCTTTTGAATGTGACGTTACCCTCAACCCAGTAGTTTGAGTCAGCAAGGATACAATCCTAAAGGGTTGGATTATTGAAAGATAATTAATTAAGTTATTAATGTGTAATGTGGTATGACCCTCTTTTGAAGGTGACGTTACCCTCGGCTAAGTAGTTTGAGTTAGCAGGGATATAATCCTAAGTAGCCGGGTTAATGTATTAATAGTAGTTTACATATGAGGGGATCATGAAATTCGAACCCCCGCCATCCAATATACTAGTGGGTATTGAAGGAGGTCCTACTAAGCTTGACCTAGGTCCTTGCACGATCTATACACTGAACAAGGCAAGACGCTTACCAAACTATTCCCTTAACCCCCGACCAGGTAGCCAACATATCTCCATATAGACCGTGGAGATATGAATGGTGTAAATCTTTTATTTTATATAGACAGTAAAATAACGCCAAGACACTATGGACAAATGATAAGGAAGTTTCACCTTCAACATAAGAAACTAGTTATTAAAGTCATTAATACATAACCAAATAAAATGTGCAAAAAGATTAAAAATAAAAAAGTATTACACTAAATGCTTGTCTTCACCAAGTGATGCAAGAGACTTAGGCAAACATGGCCTTTGATTGTCAAGAACTCTTACTATCAATCTTGGATCCCGAGACTACTACACATACTCTATGATGGATGATGGATGATGGTGGTGGATGTGGGTTGTGATGGCGGTGGTAGTGGGTTAAGTGTGAGAGAGGTGGTTTGTCAAGGGATGCCTTTGAAGTGAACCAAGCACATCTATTTATAGCCTGTACAGAAGCCCGGACACGGCCCCGTGTCCATCCATCTTCTCTTTCTTCATTAAATGCAGTTTGTCTGCATTAGTTGACCACGCCCTCGTGTCTGTTGAGCACGACCCCGTGTGCCGAAGCGTATCTGTACTATCAAGATTTGCTTGGATTATGCGAATCTTAGCGTTGACCACGACCCTATGTCCGTTGGGCACGCCCCCGTGTTGGGAGATAGAAGCTTCTACAACTTTGTCTTTTCTGCAAACACTTGGGCACGCCCCCGTGTTCATTGAGCACGGAGCGTGTTCAGCCTTCTGTTCTCTTGTTTTTGCTTGGGAAGATGCTGTCGAGGGGTCTGGCATGCCATGTTTATTCCTTTTCTTGTATTATTGTTAGATTTAGCTGCATTTTTGCTTCTTTTGTTCATTTAAGCTCATTAAATCCTGAACATACAAAAGGCAGACAATAACACACTTTTTCTAACATCAGTACTAAAAAGGGTTAGTTTTATGCCTCATTTGATGTAATTTATATGTTGCATTTTACACACATCATAAGTTCCTTGGAATGGTCGTCACACGCGATGGTTTTAAAGCAAACCCAAAGAAGGTAATGGAAATCACCAGCATGCCCTCTTCGCGAACGCTCAAGGAAGCTCAAACGCTCAATGGTAGGTTGGTGGCAATCAACGTATTCCTTTCCAAAAACGCCAAACGATCCCTTTATTTTATAAAATACTGAAAGATTGTTTGAAAAAAAAAACAAATTTAAATGGATGGCGGAAGCGAAAGATGCATTGCAAGAGATGAACATTTCCTCGCTCACCTACAAACTTTAACTACCCCGAAATCGGAAGAAACACTGAAGATGTACATATCTGTGGTTCGTTATGCGGTCAGTACAGTTCTCATGGTCGAGCAGGTAGGGGTGCAAACGCCAATTTATTATGTAAGCAGGGTACTTGCGGATCCCGAAATTCAGTACCCAACGCTGGAAAATTAGTCCTGGCAGGTTAGTCCACGCCTCTCGACGTCTCAGGAGGTGTTTTAGGGCTACAAAGTCCAGGTTTTGACAAGTTACTCTCTACATCAAATTTGGAATAAGCCGGAGATTTCAGGACGACTAGCAAAGTGGGCCATTGAATTAGGGGCATTAGACATCGAATATCGTAAGAGAACAGCCATTAAGGGTCAAGTATTGGCCGACTTTCTAGCTGAAACTCCCAAGGGGGAACATATCTAAGGTATAACTTCAGACGCTCCTGAATCTAGCACTGCTAGGGAAACATGGAAGCTCTATACAGATGGGTCGTTAAGTGGTAAGGGGGCATGAGCAGGCCTTATGTTAATCTGCCCGGAAGGTGTCAAGTTAATTTACGCCCTAAAGTTCAAGTTTGAATGTTCGAACAACGAGTCAGACTATGAGGCGCTATTGGCGAGATCGCGTATGACACACGCCATAGGGGCCATAAGGGTAGATGCAGATGTGGACTCATTGTTGGTCAAAAACCAAATAAATAAAACATATGCAGCTTGAGACGAGTCAATGGAAAAATAGTAGCTAAACCAAATAGCTTGATCACCCTGTTTAATAGCGTGAGCCTCACTCACGTGCATAGAGGGAAAAACCAGTTAGCCGACGCACTCAACAAACTGGCCACATCAGGAATGGAACATGAAGTGCGGGTAGAGACGCTTCATACATCATCCACAACACTAGGAGAAGTATCCTCCATGAGGGTCGTAGAAGAATGTTGGATGACACCCCTTGTTCAATACTTATCAAGTGGAGAATTACCGACGTTCAAAAGGGAATCAAGGAAAATAAAAGCAAAGGCTTTGCAGTATGAACTACAGGGCGGGATACTGTATCAAAAATCGTATTTGGGCCTGTTATTGCACTGCGCCTCCCCAATGGAAGCTGCTTACTTGATCAAGGAAATATATGAAGGAATTTGAGGCATCTACGTGGGTCCCATATTAGTGGTAGCTAAGATAACTAATGCCGATTACTATTTGCCTGGGATGCATGAGGACGCCGTGAAGGAAATACATAAATGTATGAGTTGTCAGCACTATGCACTATGCACTCAATTGTCTAAAAATACTAAAGTAATAATTTTAGACGACCTTATAATATCAAATCCACAGGTGGATCATTATAAAATGTATAAAATGAAGTTTATCAGACTTTAGGGCATCCTAAGGATTTGCAAGATCCTTTATTGACACCAAGCAGCTCCGAACCTATTTGCGTATAGTACCTGTCACTTAGTCTTTTGAAAATACGTCAGTTTTCACTAGTAAATACAATTAACTGACTCATTTGAAAATGTTTTACGAAAATTGGTTTAAGTGCACAAGGCACGAAAATCTTTTATAACTTGGGACAATTATGTTTGTAATCTTGTACACAGCTGTACATGTTTGTCAATACATATGGGGCCCGGTGTAGAAACGGAGACATGATTAACCGACACACCACTTTTATAAACCCACAAAGGAGTTATCCCCAACTTGTGGGTAATTTTTATCTTAGCATTCGCATCTGACAGGTGCATGCCTACACCCCGAGCTTAGGTCGTGGCCATTAGTAGCTTATATGAGCCGAGTATATCCCAGACATGGTCGTGTTAACTCCAATGTTTAAGTTATCAAACAAAACATGATAAAATGGGTTATGCGGATTTATTAGTCACACTCCGACCAAGTGATCCCATACCCGACCAAGCGGTAATAATTTACCGTATCCCAAGCCCGTATAAGGGAAAATAAGTTAAAAATATTTACCTGAGCTAATACTCGATTCACAGCAAGGTTTAAATAACTCAGTCGTATAATTCACTAGATAAGTGTAGATAGCTTTTACCGGGATGCTCTAGTCTGGAATGATGGTAATATATAACCAATTTAGAATGCTAACGGGTCTTATTTAAGTCATAGACCTAGACCGGCTAGCTTCAAGTTTTAGAAACAGTACGATACGCCAGATTAAGCGATGACCTGAATAGAATGTAATTTAGACCCAACAAGTATGAAGACTTGTATAATATGGGTAAACTAAATACATTCTGGATTTTGAATTAAAAATGATAAGGTTAATCCCGTTTCGACAAACTTACGTAAAATAGTTACATAAGTCTAACCGTACGCGTATATGCGATAACGAGTAACCGGATAAGTCATGAACAAGTTCCATATGCAAATATACTTTAAAAAATTTATAATATCAGTAGGATATCAACTTGTTTGCCCGTTAAAGTTTTAAAATCAAATTATGCCTCATAAGGGCGTTTTGGTCATTTTACGACATATAAAAGGAACTTGCGTACAATCTAATGTTACAACCATAAACATTCTGTGAAAACACTCTATTTATGATATAATATCACTAGTATATCAAACATATGTGCTTTTTGTAGTTTAAGACCAAACTACGCTCCGTAGGGGTATTTTGGTAATTTCACACATAGTTTTGAATGTTATTTTGGGAATATGAGTTTATATCATAACCTACTATAAAAATATTTAAAATGATTTATAAAATTAGTAGGTAACAAGTCTTGGTTGGTAGTTATGGTTTAAAAACCATACTACGCGCCGAAACGACGTTAAAGTCGTTAAATGACGAAATGTGCGATATTTTAGGAAAACTGATGTTATGACTAGGTTTATATGATCCAAATATGTTAATTAATATAACATATCAAGGGTCAAAAGGTTTTGTATGAAAATTATGTTTTAAAACCATTTTAGGTGCAAAAAGGGCATTATCGTCATTTAAAGACATAATTCAAAAATGTATGCATAAACTCAGTTTGTAAACTGAATAGATATCCAAAAATATCCTAATTATATTATTACATCAGTTGGTAATGAGTTTGGTATGGGAAATTATTCTTAAAACCGATCTACGCGCTTAAAGGGCATTTTGGTCAATTTAAAGCACAATTTACGACATTATATGCTAACTCAGTTTAAGATCAGATTTATAAAATCAAAATATGCTAAACATGTTAACATATCAGTACCTAAATCATTTGCATGCTTATTGGTGTCTAAAACCTTATTTTTTCTAAAAAAGGCATAATGGTCAAAGTATGGCATAATTACGGTAAGTTGCATAAAACTCAGATTACTGGCATGATCATATAATGTAACCTTATAGGGTTATGCTAAATCATAATACGATCATAACGGGACCTTAAAATCAGTAGCATTCTAGTCTAATTCGGTTCATAATCGAAAGTCAAAGTAGAAGTCAAACTTCGCGACTTTCGGTTTGCGAACCGACCCTAATACTGGAATTGACAATCCGAACATGTTTACACATGTTCTAATAATTATTACTAAGTTGTTTAAGTGATAAAACATATTTTAGAACACTTCTAAACTTATATCGCAATTATTTCAAAATTTAATTTGTTGACTTTTAAAACATTAATACGTTGACTCGTCAATTGACCAAGCAAACGTAATTCATAGGAGTGCCCTTTTTAGGGATAAACACCTACCTAATTACAATCACGTAGCCATGTTCGTTTCGAACAATGGCTTGACCATTTAAGGTTTAACTCAAAGTCAAAGCGTTTATCGTAAACGCTTGACTTTTCGGCTTTAAAATCCTGATAAACGAACTAGTCGCGAAAGGAACACTTACAAGTGGTCCTAGGGACTGAAATAAACTCAAAGGAAGTTCCCAATTACTCAGGACCCTCCAAAATTGAGAGATAGGAAGAAATAATGAAAAGGTGCAAGTTGTTCAAATGAGTTTCAACCCTATTTATAGTTTTTGGAAATGAACAAGATCTTGCCAAGTGTTTAGGGACCTTATAAGATCAAAACAAGTGTTATAATAGGTGTCCCAAAACAATTAACAAGTCCATGGTTTGATTAAATGGTTTTAGTTATGTGTGGGCTACAAGGAAAGAATAAAAACAAAAACAAAAAAAAATAATATATATGCAGCTCGGCTGCTGGCGGCCCGCGAAGGAGAGCGGCCCAGCGGGTCGTGGCCCACGAGGTCTCCTGGCCCAACAAATCAATTTGGTTGTTTTGGCAAGATCAGCCCCTTCAAGCTTTTACTCAGTTTATAACTTTTATAATTGACATAAATGGCACAAAAGTTTCTAATCTCATTTGATATGTTATTTTATGGTACAAAAACTCCTAGTGGCCAATCTTAGGCACACCCGGGAGTTTGACTGGGCATCTTGGAGTTCCTGGTTCATTTAAAAGGTTTCTCAAAGGTGTACTTTTACACGTTGGCACTTATGGTCCTTTTAACGCACAAACATGTGCGTATTATCGTTTAATGGCATCAAAGCCCTAAACGGCCAATATTAGGCATTCCCGAGAGTATGATTGAACATCATGATGCTCCGGGTTCATTAAAAGGTCACTCAGAGGTAAGAATTAACATGTTGACACTTTTAACCCTTCGATGCACAACTTTTGAATTTTATCGCGAACAGTTTTGTTTATCCAACAAGTGGCTCAATAAGAGAATACAAATACCGTGTAAGTTCATTCAGAGGCTTAGTTTAAGCATGTTGACACTTTTAGTCCCTCCACATTCATAGTTTTAAAGTTTGGCAAAATTTGTCCCTCATAGTCAACGTTTGACTTCATTAGAGTTTAGTACACGTGTCAACACACCATTGGATACGCTATTACGAGGTGTTACACTAAATGAGTAGAGGCTAAGCCCCTGGAGAAAATCACGGCGGATAACGTGAAGAAGTTCTTGTGGGAGCATATCGTCTGTCGTTTTGTCTATCATCATACCTGGTCAGCGACAACGGAACACAGTTCGCTGATAAGACAATCTAGGATTGGTGCAAGGAGCTGGACATACAACAAATTTTTACTTCCGTGGCCCACCCTCAGGGCAACGGGCAAGTAGAGAGAGCTAACAGAAGCTTGCTAGATGGAATCAAAAGGCGCCTCGACCAGGAAGACGGATGTTGGGTGGATGAATCACCAACGGTCCTATGGGCTCAACGCACTACTCCCAAGTCTGGTAATAAGGAAATGTCGTTTAGTCTAACATATGGAACTCAGGCAATGATCCCGGCGAAGGTAGGACTCTCGTCTCTGAGATGATTGGTGACATAAGACGATAATGATTAGTGCTTTAGAAAAAACTTGGACCTTTTAGAGGAACGGCGTGAAGCGGCTGCCATCAGCGAAACAAGGTACAAGCAGGCTATGGCCAATTACAATAACAAAAGGGATCCCATTTGAGTGTCTGGGTCGGCGATTACATCCTAAGGGATAATGAAGCCCGCAGGGCGGAAAATACAGGAAAGTTGGGCCCTACCTGGGGAGGACCTTACAGGGCCAGTGGAGTTTTGGGTAAAGGAGCATACACATTATAGCACTTGAATGGAACCCCCATCCCGCGCTCTTGGAACATCGCTCAGCTCAAGAAATGCTATATGTAATACCCGCTCCTATCGGCTGGGGTGTTATTTGTTTTTTCATCATATATCTTTATTCATCCTTAATAAAACTTCAATCTTTTGATTACATACACACAGTTTTAATGAAACATATTTATGCACAATACAATTAAACTTTTACTTCCAATATTAGTGATAAGTTGTATACAACATTTTAACATCAAAATAACGACTTACATAAACAAATTGTTTTGACCAAAACTATTAATAACATACATCTCTAATAGATGGGTGTCTTGGTAATAGGCACATTAACTATCTACTATTCGACTTACAAGAAACCCATCTTCTTTCATCATAGTTTACAAAACCAAGTACTTGTTCCTATTCCTATACAGTCAGGAACAACAAAAAAGAAAATTTGCATAACATGCTACTCAACACTTGATAACATCTCTATTACTTCTGTAGGGGTATGGAGTATGCCAGTGTTCATCACGACTAAGTCTGGAAACAGGGCTAGGCCATCCTCCAGCACATCTGGATGAACCACATTGAGTCCCTCAGGCTTAGAATGAAGTGATAACTCAGTCACTACAGGACAACCTCTGCGATGACAAACATAGGAAAGGCCAAAGCGATAATTGCCGATGACAGAAGGAGTATCACCGACCTTGTTCCTTAGGGCAACACAACATTTCTCCTGACTAACCTTAGGGGAAGGAGGGTACCCAGGCATGCTGGGTAGCAGCTCACCCGGCTCCAAGGACGATGCACTCCGGTCATTCCTATCCAGTGACATACATTTATTGAACGACACACCTGCACATTCGGGTGTTTTTTGCATGCAGAGTAGGGCCTCAGCAACCTCACATGCCTCCAAAATGTCAGACATACGACGACGATAATCAATTTTCCCCATGACTTTTAAAATTGTTAAGGGAACCCATGCGTTGATCATAGTTAAATAACATTAAGTGTAATTAATTGGATTTACGTCAACAGTCACATTGCCCCCATGTTAGTAGGCGAAGCAAGAACAATCATGACAAATCATTAAAGTAGAACCTGATGCTTACATCAGGGTACAATGTTTAAACATAAAAAAGAAATGTCTTAATACATAGTGTTCAGAATTTTTAATAGAGCAACATGTGCCCAAAGCACTAATTAAATACTCGAAGCATTGGCATATGGACTGTCGAGAAGGCGGCAAAATGCTTTCGGGTCCTCACTTCCGGCGGTAGCCTTGACTTGTTGGAACTCCGGAAGGGGATCGATGGCCACGGCTAACAAAGTCTCCGCCATCCGGTTTGACGCATGCATACCGTCATGTCGTCCAGTCTCATAAGCCACTACTGATAGATCATCCGGTAGGCCACCAAAGTAGGGAGATCTCCTGAGGAACTCGAAACTGGAGATCACGTCACGAGAGCTCCACCATTTTCTCTCTTCCTTCAGTGCACCAAGCTGGTTATTATGATCAGTTACTTCAGCCAGGGCTTGATTGGTGGCGTTCTCAAGTTTGGTATGGCGGGACTTCTCCGCGTTTAGGTCAGGCTGAAGGCGGGTCTTCTAGACCACAAACCAGTCTTGCACCTGCGATACAAACTCAGTGTCAATACGTAGACCTTGTACCTGAGAGGTCAGAACACAAACGTTTTGTGCTTCCGCCACTGCCTTCTTCTCTAGCTCCGTTTGTACCTTTAGCGAATGGGCCGTTATTCGATCCTTCTCTTGACAGTCACGGGCCCATGTAATTCATTCCTTAGCAAGAGTAGCAGTTACTTGCTTCAGGTCTTCCTCTGCTTTTTGCTTCTTAGCTATTAGGTGGGACTCACTAACGCGGGCAGCATCAAGTAATCTATCATGCTTGTTTAGTTCATCCATCATTTGCTGGGTGGCTCGACGTGTCTGTTGGAACTCCCAGTTGTCCTGAACCCAACGATGCTTTATCTCAGTGATCCTCTTAATCCTCGACACCGCATCAGTTAAGGTAACATCCAGCAACTGACCACAGTCTTGACCTTCCACATACGACACTTTAGCAGGGGGGCGTGGTCCACCTAGTGATTCACCACGATGGGATGGATAAGCTGGGTGGACTCAGCGATTTTCCACCGGGGTTTGTATAGTTTATTAGGCATCTGAGGATCCAAGGTTATGATGGGTGAATATAACCCTTCCACAGTGTTACTTTCATCAAATATACAGCCGCTCGACCCTGCCGCCTCACTAAAGCTAGCGTCCCGATCGATAGATAACTCGAAGGGGATGACGGAAAACCAGTAGATAAGGCACTAGAGGAAGGGATCACCGCAGCAGGTGTTTTCTGGGTACATTTCACAGGTGAGGTAACTGGCGGCGCACTAAAGAGTTGAGCAGTGATAGTTGTAGCCATCACGGTCGTGACAGTTATGGCTTCGGTAAACAAGGGAATAGTAATCTCTGTGGTAGTAACCGGAGTCTCAGGGCAAACACTCATTGACTCGTTAGCGCTTGTACTAACTCAAGCATTGACGACTTAACGGCGATGATTGCACTTGTTCACTAAGGCTCGGGGTTTTGGTAACATCTGGAATGGTGGAAGCACCAGGTTGTTCTCTAGGCATAGGACCTATAAAGATGTCAACAAGTTGAGATACAGGCTTAATAATAGCATGATCCTAGATTGGGTGGACAACTTACCAATACCAGCAAGCACGGCACACCGTTTGGTGTCAAATTAGGCCAATAGTGGAGTGGTTTTTACTCATTTCAACGGCGGAACCTCGATCGTCTTTTCCAGCACAGCCGTAGGGTCCGCCGGTTAGAAGCAATAGTGCATCCACTACCCCGCTAATAGCTGACGGCATTTCCATGGTGACCACAGGATCCAGGGTTCCTTTAGAAAATTGACCTGTGGCGGCACTCTCGCTACCAGCTTTCCTGAGCCGTATAGTTCGTTTGGGACAACAGCTACAGTACTGTGACAACCCTCACATTTACATGCATCCGTACAGTTAATTAATAATTAATTCGTGCTTAATAACTGTGCTTGATTACAACTGTTGATTAAACTGCCTTCTGAATTCTGTTACGTACATACATATGCATCACATTTATGTTGTCACTCCATTTATTACATACAAACATTAGTGACAAACTTGATGCACAAAGCACAGTTAGCACACTAAACGGATAACCCAAGAAACATGCTGACAATGCCAGCACCTAGACAGACAATATTATTGAGGCCCAGTATGAGCCAGGAATGAAGTACTACACTAGGGTAGTGTGTAGGGAAGTGAGACCATAAAACTGCGTCACTAGGTGATAGTTATAGTGCTGGGAACTGCCTAAAACATACTTTAAGTGCAAAATTCTGCACTAAATACCAAAATTCAGCATTTAATAATGCTAGTAATATGCAAAAACTTGACAAAATGGTCCTCGATACTTTCCAAAGTATTGGGAATTTATTGTGACACAAAAAGTATTATAAAAGACACATTACGGATTAATTAAACACTTTAAAGGAACAACACCCAACCGAACAACCGGACATTACCCGGAACACAAAAATAATGTTACACACATTGTTTTTTTTTTTTTTCTGAGCTAGTTAGGGTCCCCGAACACCCTAACACACTATATATTTAATAACCCACCATAAACCACTAACTAGATATTTAGTCTCCTAACTAAGTTAGTAACTAACAATTGGAACCCAACTAAACTAAAACCCATCTCAAAAATCGGTTGTGGAATGTCCCCCACTCCTAGATTTGTTTTATTATTTAATTAGATCATGTTGGGTGTAATGAGGCATATTATACAAAGGGTAAATGAAGAATTTGGTCTATAAATAAACACAAGAGTCATGACCATTTCATTTCACAAACTCACAAACTCCAAACTCTCTCCCCCTCTTCCTTTCTCTAGTCTCGGCCGAGATCAAGGCCACAACCACCACCATCACTTGATCATCTCCTACCAATTCCAAGAGCATACATAAGGGTTAGAAGGCATACAACGAAGCTCGGTGTTCTCGGAAGTTGAAGGACCTCTTGCAAGCGCTATTAACCACCACATTTCTTCACTTGAACTTCCCTAGTCTTGAACTAGTGGTAAGAACTTAGATCCTTGTATTTTACTGGTTATTTAAGTGGTTAATGATGTTTAAAGATCAAAAACATAAGAACTCTAAAGAACCTTAAAAAAAGTCTTGAACATCAACTAACATATGATGAAGTAGTGTTTAAATGATGATGAGATCATGATAAATCTGAATTTATTAAACCATAACCTGCTGTGAATGACTTATGGTCTGATGTTAATCGTATTAGAAAGTATGGCGATCGTATGTGTGCGTTTTAGTAACACTTAACCTATAAACAGCTTGCTGATTTGCATTTCCATCCACCTTTAACTGGCTGTAACCGCATCGTAACTTAACAAAAACTTGATTTTCTTAAGTCTATAACGTGTTATTATAAAATACGGTTCTAATGACACTAGAATCATAATTTTTGGACTTCGTTTACTATTTTTAAAGTGTCGTTTTGTAACAGCAGCTCAAGCTGCATTTTTCTGCTGAAAATATGTGTTGTATTTTTCATCATAACTTGAGTTCTGTGAAGAATTAGCTCATAAAATTTGAACTGTAGATGACCACCAATGTATTTGTAATTCTCCCACTGGAATTTCATAAATCGGACGTACGAGGAATTTTAAATAAATTATTCCGTGGACTGCGTTCAGAAAAAAATGAATCTGAATGCAGTCCGGAAAATGATTTTCTATAAAATACTGGTGATGATTTGGACCCCGATATTTTTACACAATAATATTTGGATCGTATAAGACATTCTGTAAAAAATTGGGAATTTTTGGGATAAGATAACTATTTTATTAAAATGTCCGAAAACAGCCCGGTTTTTGTATAATAAAACTGAAATGATATAAATAGTATGTTGCATATCTAAATGTCGGGTTGGTTACTTGGGAACGATCTAACGTGTTATTTATTAAAGAAAATGATATGCTAGTTAGCATGGGCACCTCCGTTTACAAAGGAGACTATGGCGAAATTTTCCGAAAATCCTAACACTTAGTAAATATTTTTCTGAACGAGTGTTACAAGTGTATTTTATAACTTGTGTTTCAAAAATAAACTTCGCCATAAATTTTGTTACGAAATACAAAGTATCGGAGGTTGATTCTCGTAAATAGAATTTGCTAAATGTATATTTAGAATTTATATTTTATACTAAGACGCTTGTGTGATTATTTGTAGATCTTGTGAACTAGTTATATTATTTTAGGGTAAAATAATATAAGTTACAAAATACCATGGAAATTACAACTCCAAAATAATACCAAAAATCTCACGGAATAAATATCTAAGTTACACACTGGGTATTGTGGAACCGAACGCAAAAACGTAACTTATGATATATTTCAGGAAGATACTCTTACACATATATTTTTTTTGGTAAAATATTATTTTGGAAACTAAGGAAGTTAAAATATATTATTTTTGGGAAAAATACATATATTTTGGGAATACGTTATTTTCGGACAAATGAGTTAAATGTATTTTTCTAAGTGGGACTTAATATATATATTGTCGGAACTGCAAATTTACATATATAAAGACCCCCATCCTTGGGAAGGAAATACGAATACGAATACTCGAGAAATATTAATACAGAAATATTGTATAAACAATTTTTCCAAAACTAGATACAATTATTATAACTTGGAATAATACCAAAATCGTAACTCAAAAACATACATACTAAGACAAGGCACGACTCGTTCGTCTAATAGACATTAGACCATTGTAGGTAGTCGTGTTTGCTGCGGAGATTTGGGTTACGAGTACGAAGACGCAATACAGTGAGTTCATGTCCCCCTTTTCTCTTTACTGTTTTCAGTTTTATACTTCGGGGGTGAAATACATGCGACAATTATTACAGACTTTTATATACATGGTATGGTTAGCTTAAGGAGGGTTTACTACTTAGATCATGTGAGTGGGTAGGCTGGAACTTGAGGCCATTAATCCTCATTGTAGGACCGAGGGTCATTAGTGATAGATCTATTTGGGTGTAGCAAGCCCCACTCCTGAGTCCGCTTAGTGGGCCAGGCGCTGACTATGAGCCCGACGCACAAATCTGCTAGGTTTGAGTCTTCCTGCATCACTTCACACATATCATTGGCTTTGCAACCCAATGGTGATCTCTTTTTCCTTAATTGCTACATACCAGGGATTTTCATACATACAGACATATTACAAAGGCTTATACATACTCACTTACACATGAACTCGCTCAACTTTATGTTGATTTTTCAAACTACATGTATTTCAGGAAACTAATGGATCTGGCACGGTATGCACGTATTTTCAAGCTGCGTTTGAATAAAGAAGTCATCCAGGGTTGTAGGGTTTAGAAGGTGTAACCTCTTCCTGGACGGGTTACATATCTCTAAACCTAGTATTGTTTAAAGTCTTTTGCTAAGTTTTTATGAACTCATTTAAATCAAGTCAAGGTTTGTAACTTATTTTGTGATTGGTGTTCTAAGACAAGTATAATATGGTATTTTTCTAAACTTTATTAATGGATGAATATCTCATGTTTTTATCATATAGCATTGTTATGATTGTTGCTATAGTATTAAGAAGTCACACCAAATAAACCCACACTTCCGCAAAATTCAGGGTGTGACAGCTTGGTATCAGAGCTTCGGTCGTAGTAAACTAGGATTCTTTCTTGAGTCTACACTACGATCATTAGGGCTTTCACGAAAATGTTTTCATAACATGTTTTCATTGCATACACAAAAAGTCCAGATCCAGGGAACCAACATTTTTACAAACAAAAGGCACAAGTACACATTTCAAAATTTATATTTATAATTCAGCCTTAGAAGCTGAGGGAGGATCAGTCTTAGAGACTGAGGGATGATCAGTCGTAGAGACTGAGGGAGGATCAGCCTTAGAGGCTGAGGGAGGATCAGCCTTAGAGACTGAGGGAGGATCAGCCTTAGAGGCTAAGGGAGGATCAGCCTTAGAGGCTGAGGGAGGATCAGTCTTAGAGGCTGAGGGAGGATTTAGTCTTAGAGACTGGGAGGTTGGTCTTAGAGACCAGGGATTTAGTCTTAGAGACTGGGAGGTTGGTCTTAGAGACCAGGGAGTTAGTCTGAGAGACTAGGGAGTTAGTCTGAGAGACTAGGGAGTTTAGTCTGAGAGACTGGGTGGGATAGTATGGGAAGACTAGGATGAATATGTGGATACATGATTACATTATGAAATGTCTCTATTTGCAATACACAAAGTGTTAAAGATTACTGTAAATATGCATGCTATGACTACTATATACCGGCACACACGTCACCTTCCTCAGGGAACGAATTGTCAGATGATAACGACCCTACGGCCACTGCCACGGTTGATGAGACTGTACCTACGCCAGAGATGTTTACGTCAGACACTGAGAGTGACCCTGGCATGCTGACCAAGAACGAGGACAACTTCCAACCGTCCGTGCTGTCAAACTTTGGCGATGAATTACCCTCGTTGATGGCTTCCTTGACGAAGATCCCTCTGTCATTCATGTTTCGGCCCATGACCACTTCGTTACTGGTCATCCCGTTGGTAAGCACACCATGGCTCCGAACCTAGACAATGCGCCTCTTGTGGACATTCCTTCCGAAGGATGGTTACTCGACGAACAATTGATAACGATATTGACGTGATATTGATGGTCCTCCCGATAACGCCCATGATGATGGAAAGTTAGACGAGAACGCGTTACTAATTCCATTTCTCGAGACCCCTGTTATCAAGCTATCCTCTGATTTTGGTATATGCTCGATGTCAGACTCCTTTGAGTCTACGACATCTGCAGCCTTATAGACGGGCGGATTACATCTTTCTACTACTGACACAGACGACGACGCTGTTATGACTGCAGCACTAACACCTGCTCAAGGCACCACACTGTTACACGACCCAGAGCCTGCTCCTGAGCTAGTTTCTGCACCTTTTTGGGGCAGCTTGATGTCGCACCTGCTGAACCTACACCCTTACTTGTTCATGACCCTGTTTCATCTGATTTACCAGGCATTACACCCCTTATATCTGACCCAGTACCTACACCTGACGAGCTCCTTAATTGGTTGAGACGCTTGTTTTTGCATCCGCAACCGATAATGTTGCTCCTTTGGAGACCGACGTCCATTGCACTGGCATGTCTATCGCTTTCTTTCAAGACATACCCGCACCCTAGGAAGATACTCTAGGTTAGCACACCTCATGACGATCCGTTTTGCTACAGCAGCATTTTCTACGACCTCGCAGGCCGCACCGTTTACTACTTTCACCTCTACATCGTTGGACGAGCCGATTTGATGGTTCCTATAATACACTATGCTAATTTTAGACCCTTACCATCCCTCACATTATGGAGACCACACCCGAGATGAGATGCTCCTGCAACATCAACTACAGTTTGAGGATATGAGTCACAGAATGTTGGAGCTTGAGCTGACACCACAATTGGCAACTTCAAATGCAAAACATTACATAAACGAAAACATGATTTAAGTGTCTACATCCCAAGACAGCATATTGTCTGAAAAGTTTATGTAAGACACCACGTCCTCCACCCTGACTATTACCAGCATACTTTGATCCGCCACATACACCAAGGTTCCTTTTGCGCTCTTGACCATTGCCATTACACCGTTCCCAGGATTTGATGCTCATTTCTTTACTGCCAGGAGGCAGATCAGCTAATTGCTTCGACGTATATACAAACTCGAGGAGGATTTCACGCATGTTAACAGTTTACCTTTCTTTCCCCCTCCACCTCAGTCACCAGTATAGTTGATTTCTGAATTATGCGGATTGCGTTTGGGTAAGGACATCTATGATAAGCCAAGATTGTGGAGACTTTTAAAGGCCACGTCTGACTACGTAATTTTGATATGTTTGTTGGGAAAGGGTAGGGTGACCCTGTGTCTCTTTTAATATAATACACTTCGTAAGACAATGCAATTGCGGTCGGAGGATAATAAGAGCCAATCATCAAACATGCGACAACACTTTGTGGCCAATAACCAATGAAAACTCTATCGCTAGGTCTTCGCTAAGCACGTTATTGATCTATGTGTGTGTGCTATAATTATAATACAACGTGCTTGCTTGCTATGCTCTCATTAAACATAATGATCAGATTACTTGGTTATACTATGAGTATACTGTTGCTTGATTGGTTGGTATGATAACCTAAAATGTGCATGTACACATGATCTTTAAACAACTATATGCACTCCCCGAACGAGTAAGACCTGACCTAACCAATCTTCTCTTCAGAAGATGCCGATACCAGGGAACGTCGATACCAACAACCCTCTGCCGACAACAACAAAGGCAGAAATGCAAGAACGCCTCTTACAGGCCATCGCACGGTACGAGGCCCTTCGCTCCGATTGCAGCGGAGGTACCTCAGGAAATAACCCCCCTAACGGCTGCACCTACAAGCAGTTCTTAGACCACAAACCTCGAGAATTCGACGGCACTGGGGGTGCCTTAGCCTTCGTGCGCTGGGCTGAGAAGACGGATTCTGTTTTACGATTGAGTAAATGTGACCCCAAACATCAGGTCACGTATATAGCTGGACTATTGGTAGATGAGGCTCTGTCATGGTGGAACCTTCAAGTCCAGACAATGGGCGAGACCGTTGCGTATGCTTTGACGTGGGATGAACTGAAAGATCTGATGCGTAAGAGATATTGCTCGAAGGCAGAAGTCCAGAAGTTGGAAACGGAACTGTGGAACTTGAAGATGGAAGGACCAAAGATAGCTGAGTATGTGCGGAAATTTAACGACTTATCACAAGTTGCTACGCTTCTGGTGGGACCAGAGTTTAGGAGAATTGAACGTTTTATAGGGGGATTGGCACCTCAGATTCTAAGCCTGGTAACAGCGTCTAAACCTTCAAAGATCACCGAGGCTATCGACATAAGCGTGGCGCTCACGGAAGAAGCAGTTAGACGAGGAGAATTTTCCACTGCGGAGGAGAAAAAGGAGACTCCTGTAAAGTCATCTGGGGATAACAAGAGAAAGCTCGCAAATGTCAAGATGGCTACTCGGGGGAGTAGCAAGAAGAAGGCCAAAAAGGGAAAAGACTACAAGGGTATCCTGCCTAAGTGCGACAATTGTTTACGTTATCATGTCGGGCGATGTAAATATGGAAAATGTGATAACTGTGGTAAGAGGGGGCATCCCAAAGAAACTCATTGGCAAGATACTGAACATAGTAATGGAGGCCAAGATGGTAGTGAGAATCACGAAGGAAACAACGACAATGACAATTACCAAGGCAGAATGAGCGATAAACAGAAACGTGCTCGAGGTTGTTTAAGCTGTGGAAGCAAAAAGCATTTCAGATGATATTGCCCTAAAAACAATCAAAAGCGTAGACAAGAGTGTTTCCACTGTGGTAACATAGGGCACTTTTGGAAAGATTGCCCAAAGGAGATTAACCAAGACCATAAAGGAGCATCCAACACCGGAGCTCGGGAAGCTCGCCAGGGTCCAAACATGGCCATCGGTAAGTCTCATAGTAGTCTATGTTGCGCGTCTGTGCTATTTGATATTGTTGTCAAACTTTAGCTTCAGAGTATACTTGATTAAGTAGTAAGTAAGATAGATATCCAGTACTCATTAGAACTAGCTTAGGGGAAGCTAGTGGAAGCCAACGCAGTAACTAGGGGCGGCAAGATAAAAACCGGAGAGCGTGAATTTACACTTGATCTGCTACAAGACGAGTTGGAAAACTTCGACAAGGTAACCTGGATGGATTAGATATCGAGTGATCGAGCAGAGATTGATACCCGCATCCTGATGGCAAACGAAGAAACGATCATGACTCGTGGAGTAGGATACGTCTCTACAAATTACTACGGGGGAAGGCACGAATGTCGTTGCGCAAAGGAGGTGTTGTTCTTCCTGGCTCATGTCGGGGACACGGGGGCCGAAGGACCAAAATTTGAAGATATCCCTGTGATAAGGAAATATCCTGAAGTCTTTCCTAAAGACTTACCAGAATTATTTCCTCAACGTTTAGTCGAATCTCGCATCGATTTGATTCCCGGCATCGCACCTGTAGTCGATGCACCTTGACAACTTACACCTTCGGAGATGCAAAGATTGGCAGTGTAACCTTAGAAGTTGATAGAGAAGGAAGATAACAGACCAAAAAAAATTCCCTTTTGGGTAACCCCAATTCTGCTCGTCAAGAAAAAGGACGATAATTTTTAAATGAGCATCAACTACCAGGAGACGAACGAGCCAACCCACGAGAGTCGGTGACTCCTGCTGAGGATTAACGAACTTCTTACATAACTGACTGCGAGGACCCAACTTCTATTACACGACTGGTCGACGATCGAGTGTCGTTAGCGGTGAATTCAGGAAGAAAGTATACCGGGGAAAATTGTGGGACGATGACTTGTTCTTAGACGTACACAAAAATGGTGCTTCCTACATAATGCACAAACCAGATCTACACGGGATACGAAATCTGGAGGATCTAGAAAACATATATTTAGGACCTTTGGGAACCCAGGTCCAAACTCGTCAGGGTTTTTTTTTAATTAGGAACCATATCTGTCAACTCGATCAAACATCAATAACCTGACAAACATGCCATTTCAGTTAACAAAACAGAAAGTACTTAAATTTTCTGTCGTTGAAGTCTTCACTTTTACTTCTAGCGAGTAGATGTTTGCATCTCTACTCCTCTCAAAGTAGTTGCATCACGTTGATTTTCTTCGCTGAGAGCGAACACACATTTGTTACGATACTTGATCATCTCTCCATTTTAGCAAGTACTCATTGTTTTAGTACTCGGAAAGTTTCATGACACACATGCATCATTTGCTACGCACGTGGTTTCATTTCAAACAAACACTTCATTGAAATTTAAAATATTACCTTGCTAAACCTAATTACTGACTCGTGATTCGAATGACCTACATTATTGCTATTGTTGGCTCTCTTGTTACCAAGTCAACACACTTTCTTGAAACCACTTTCTTTCAAGTTACCCTCATGGTTTATCTTTGTGACCATGCCGAGATTCCTTTGATTGATACATACGTTTATTATCGGATTACGCCAGAACCAAGTTCAATTGTTTAAGCCTATCCATTTCGCATATTCATTTTAAGACGCCATATGATGTATTGAGGGCATCATATTCGAATTTAATTTTTGCAAAGATTCTTTCATTTCGAGTCGTAGCAGATTCGGTTGGTCTACGACTCCACTAAATCGTTTGATTGGTTTCGATACCTTGTGGTGATATTTTCACAGAATTGAAGCTTGTGCTAATTTGGTTACTCACTTCGTACACGGATTTAATTGCCTACTTAGTTGTTAACAATCCATTTTGATATTCACGATCAAAGCGGTCTCAACACAATTGTGTGTTAAGGCAGTGGTACATATATTCATTTCATAAGCACAATGTACCTTCTAACGATTCTTTCGTTATCAATTGAATGCCTTACGGTACTTAATACTTTTTCATCTTCGATCAAAAACTTGTGACATTGTGTAAATCAAATCTTCAGGCTTGTTTCGGTACACTTTCAATTGATTTCAAACACGGTGAACTGGTTCAGTCACCACTACTATTGAATTATGCCATTGCAACACCTTATGGCGTCGTTACAAACTTGTAGCTTGTGCTAACCATGGTCAACCGTTTCAAGCAAAACTATATATACTTTGTTGACTTGTCATTTAAACATTTCTGATGCAACTACTAATTAAGGCAAGGATACACCAGGTTCGCTTGTATTCGCTCGGCGTATCCACGCAATTCGAAAATTGTCAACACACTAAACCTTACCATTCATCTACTCGGGAGTTGACATATCATTTTACTATTTCATTTGAGTTGTTGATTTTGAATTCATATAGCGAATGCTATGGTTAGTGAAAACTCGCTTGCATATTGCGATCAATCGTTTAAGAGTCTTATTAGTCAAGGCTTCTCTTTTGTGGAACCCCCCCTGCTAGCTGGATTACGCTAGACTATACGTCAAGTACGTCTTGTACCTTTGACAACAAATGCTAAAAGCACATACCTTTTAACCATAGGGTTCGAGTTGTTACATATTCTGGTACTCACCTGATGTGAGTAGGTAAGGCTTGATTCAGTGGGCGATTATCTGCCCCAGTATTATTCATATGTATATACATGTGTGACGTAACCATAAGGAGTTAAGGTAGTACAAATTTCGAGGACGAAATTTTCTTAACGGGGGGAGAATGTGACAACCCTCACATTTACATGCATCCGTACAGTTAATTAAAAATTAATTCGTGCTTAATGACTGTGCTTGATTACAACTGTTGATTAAACTGCTTTCTGAATTCTGTTACATACATACATATGCATCACATTTATGTTGTCACTCCATTTATTACATACAAACATTAGTGACAAACTTGATGCACAAAGCACAGTTAGCACACTAAACGGATAACCCAGGAAACATGCTGACAATGCCAGCACCTAGACAGACAATATTATTGTTAGTGCATTTATGACTATCGCCTCCGTCATCTCAAATCGTAGCTGAAATAGTTTACTTCTAAGCCTTATATTGTAATATTAGATAGAAAAGGGCAATGTGGCATACTTGTAAATAAGGAAATATTCCTTATTACCTTGGCCTATATATAGGAGTCTAAGGGTTAGAGTTTAGGACTTTTGGAGACTTTTGCCATTTTGGGGAGTTTGGAGCTTAGAGGCTAGAGAGAGAAAGTAGAGAGAGAAAGCTCATTCCAAGTGATTCAGGTGCTGTACATTATCAAATTAATCAAAGAATCACGTTTATATTACGTCACGTGTGTTCGGTCACGTACGTGTACGGATTCCGCACGTTACACGTTCGTTACGCAATCGAAACGGAGTCAAAACCGGGACCTACAAGTGGTATCAGAGCAAGAGCTCGATTGTACAGATCAATCACACGATTTCGCACAGGATTTCATCGATTTCAGATTCATATTGCATCAGATTCGATCTATTTCTTCATCTTTTTCATTTCGTCACGTTTTTAACAGAAAAACGCAAAATTAAACAGGATTTTACGGTTAAAAATTGTTGATTTTCGGATATGTTGTGCGAAAATACATGATCTAAAAGCCTAGAAAGTTTCATATCATAACTCTAAGTAATTTGTGAGAAATCTTAATTTTTGTGGTTCGAAAGTTTGTTGAAAAATGATGAATGTTGCTGCTGTTGTTCTTGATGTTCACCGGTCGAATAGCAATTCGACCGGATGACCATTCGACTCAAGTTCCAATTCATTTAAATTTGTTGACTTGTTGACTGGTTACTCGCACGAATGACCATTCGACTCTAATATCATTTCATTAAAGTGTTTGACCAAGTTGACTGCGTCGAATAGCAATTCGACCGGATTGCAATTCGAATCTAGATATCTTCTTTTACAATTCATTTAAAAGAGTTGACATGTTGACCCACTCGGTCGAATAGCAATCCGAGGCAAAGTAATCATATCATCTCATTAAAGTGTTGACTTATTGACTGCCACTCGGTCGAGTGACAATCCGTGCCATAAGCATTTCACCTGAGCGAGTTATTAAGTCAACATATTAAGCTTGTTAGTCAACATTATCAACAATACATGTGAGTCATTAATGCTTTCTGTGATCACGTGATTATTCTGCATATATTCGTTTTGTGTGAATCATTTAATGCATTCGGTGAACATGTGAATTTGTGTGTTTCAATAAAAAGTGCATGTGATAAGTGTCAGTTTAAATATCATATTTCAGCAGGTGTGTCACTCGCTCGAACAGCAATTCGAACGAATTGCCATTCGAGTCTCAGCATCTCCCTTCATTTCATTAAAAGTCTCTGACTTCAGTTGACCTATTCGTTCGAATAACCATTCGAGCGGATAACAATTCGTGTCACGACATTTGACTTCTGTTGACCTATTCGTTCGAATTACCATTCGAGCGGATAACAATTCGTGTCACGATATTTGACTTCTGTTGACCTATTCGTTCGAATTACCATTCGAGCGGATAACATTTCGTTTCAAAGCACATCTCAAGACACTTAAGTCAACACTGCTTTGTTATCTTGTCAGTCAAGCGGTGAGCATGTGAATTTCAATTAACTCGCATCTTTTGTAAAATCATTTAAGAGTAAACTGCCATTTTGGTCCCTGAGGTTTTGCCAGTTTTGCCACTTTAGTACAAATCTCAAACTTATTACATCTGGGTCCCTGTGGTTTGCATTTTGTTGCCATTTTGGTCCAAATTTCAATTTTGGTCAGATTCCCCACTAATGACCATGATATTTTGTCTTTACCCTCAGGGGTATTTTAGTCATTTTGAAATTATTATAACTCAATTATATATATATAATATCCTAAAACCATTAATATATTATTATAACTCAATTATATATACAAAATCAAATAACCCTTCATCTTCAACAGTTCATCATCATCTCTCTCTCTCTGAACTACCACCACCACACCATCACCACCCCCACCACCGGATCTGCAGCCCGCCGCCACGACCACCACTCTGCCGCCACATGCACCACCACCACCGCCACCTCCTCCCCCTTCTCACCACCGCCACCATCACCAACCTCTCTCTCTTTCTCTCTCTCTCTCTCTACACCACCGCCGCCACATAAACCCTCCATCATTCTCGTTCTCGTTCGAAATCAGACCCATGAAATTGCACACCATCATTATCTTCATTTCTCTGTTTGCGGCGGAAAAGATGATGGAGGTCACCGGAGTTCACGTGAGCAGAAAAGGATGGATGGTAGTGGTTAGCAATGAAGATGATGTCGTCGGTGCAGATGAAACTCAAAACAGAACTCAAAATTCACTCCGTCACCTGAAAATTCCCCCGATTTACCGGTGACGGTGATGACCGGTGGTGTTGTTATGGGTTGCGGATCAGGGTTGCAGAGCTGGGACTTCTTCTACCTCCTTTCTCTCTGCCTCCAATTTTCCCTAAATCTAACCCCTGCACATAGCCATCACCATTGATGGAGGCGTTGGAATATGCTAAGGAATTGCTCAGATTGGGGAGTGAAGGGAGTAAGATTTATTTGGTATGGTTTTTGGAATTGAATCTGGTGATTTTTTTTTTAGGGTTTTGGTTTTGTTTGTGTGGATTTGGGAGGTTTGATTGTGTTTTTGAAGGATTGATTTGGTGTGAATTGCTGTGGTGTTTGTAGAGATTGATGCTGCTGTTGTTGATTGTGTTGAATGTTATCTGGAGATTGAAGATTTTTAGTGGCATTTCTTGAATGTCTGATTGTATATTTTGCATATTTGATGAATCTTGTTCGAAGCGTTTACTGGTATGGTTGAAGTCAATGCTTGCATTTCTTGTATTGTGAATTTTGCATCTTTGATGAATCTTGTTATAGGGTTTACTGATTTTCAGTAAAATGATGGGATTGTATTGTGAATTTTGCATCTTTGATGAATCTTATGGGTTTCTTGTATGTCTGGTTGTAAAAAGATGCATTTTTAATGAATTAAGGGGTTTTTTAATATTATGTGGTTTTTTTAATTATTGAAATACATTAATGAAAATTTAATGCCCAAACTACCCCTCCACAACAGGACAAAAAAGGGTCAGTAAATCAATCAAAATTCAGACATTTTGAGTTTTGGACTAAAGTGGCAAGAAAATGCAAACCACAGGGACCCAGATGTAATAAGTTTGAGATTTGGACTAAAGTGGCAAAACTGGCCAAACCACAGGGACCAAAATGGCAGTTTACTCATCATTTAAAGTTTGTCGGCCACTTATTAAATCATTTCAATAATATTCAAAGATTTGTAAGTGCATTTAATTGAGATATCACGTGATCGGTCAACTTTAATTGAAGATATCAGATTTTCACGTGAATAAAGGACATTTTGAATTGAAATTTAATATTGCTCATACTTTGATTCAATATTTCATATGATATACTGATTGTTTGCATGTGAAACAATCTGTTTGTCGGCCAAGTTCAATTGAGTAAATCAAGGTTCTTGTTCTTGTGATCAAAAGGTTATTCAAGATATACAAAGTGCAAATTCAAGACAAAATTTGAAGATGTCGAGCAGCGGTGAAGAATTTTACAACACGTTCTACAATGCCTTTACTTCAGAATCATCCGAGAGAAGATCTGAAATAAGAGAGTATTCGAAATAGATTTCAGAAAATTTGAAATATGACAATATGTATGGAAGCCAACAGAAACCACCGAAGCTAATGAAGATTGAAGATTATAATTGGTGGAAAAATCGGTTTGAGGGTTGGGTAAAAGCTTTCGCTCCTGAAAGTTGGTTAAAACTGAAAAATGAATATAAAGCACCAGCAAAAGAAGGAGGAGAGTTATTAAATGAAGAAGAGTTTACAGAAAAAGATTTAAAAAATGTTGTGGCTGAATATAAAATGATAGCATTAATCAAACAGTCAGTAAGAGAAGATATTATTTCGTTACTCGAACAAGAAAAAACTTCAAAGAGTTTGTGGGAAGCGTTAGAGAGAAAATGTGTAGGAAGTAATGAAATTGTAAGAAACAAAAAGAAATTGTTGCGTAAAGAGTTTGATTTATTCAGTTGCATGAAAAATGAATCTGTTTGTAAAATGATCGAGAGATTTAGACATCTGAAAATGGAGCTGGCAAAACACAAAATCACATACACTCAAGAGGAGCTGGTGGATAAATTGTTTGACTCATTGCCAAATGATCAGGATTGGCAATACTTCGCTTTAATGTTGAAAAACACAATCAAGCCTGAAGATTTAACTGTGGATCTGCTCATTGAGAGATTGGAAAGCCACGAGCTGGAAATCAAGAAGTCTAAAATCAACAATCCATCTCATCAGCAGAATGTGGAGTTGTACTACCGAGGAAATCTACTACAAGCTGGGTCTCCAAGAACAGCGTTTTCTGCAGAAAGCTCAAATTGCGTGAACAATGAAAGTCCTCACAGTGGTTTTCACAGTGGATCTTCTTCAACAACTTCAAGCGAAACTGCTTCAAAGAATTTATTCCAGTGTAATATCGCAGTGGATTTGAAGAATGGGCATAATTTCAGTGAAGAGCCAGCGAAACAACAGATGGTTTTCTTGGCATCTGTACTTGAATCGTATGAAAGCCTCGTTGCAGGGAAGATTGGCAACACCAACTTGACGAAAGAAGATTACGATCAAATAGACCCCGAGGAGATGGAACTGATTGATATAAGATGGTGCATGGCAAGTTCGGTTCGTCGGGCACAGCGGTTCATGGAGATCACGGGGAGGAAGTCAATTGGTGGACCATCTACCAAACTAGGATTTGACAAGTCTAAGGTGACATGTTTTAAATGCAAACAGAAAGGTCACTTTAAGCGCGTGTGCAGAAATGCGTATGCTGATGATTCTGAAAACCCGTTCAAAGAAGATTATTACAAGAAAGCTATTTATCATCAGAACAAATCAGAACCACCAAGATTGAAGCAACCTGAAGAAAAATCAAGGGCTCTTGTAGTTATACATGACGATGAAGGTTACGACTGGAGTCAAGTTTGCCCTGAAGAAGTTGCAGTTGGATATGCATTTGTCGCCAATGTTGATCATGATAGTTGGTGGAGAAGAGACAGTGCAAGATGGGAGATTAGCAAGTTGGATGAACCATTTAAGGAAGCACAAAGAGCCAAGAGATGGAATGCAGAACTAGAGTGTTACATGGACCCACAGGGTAATCCAGTAGTTGATCCATCAAAAGTGGATTTTGATGCAGTAACCAATTTGTTTCCAAATGAGGGCACTTTCAACACAAGAAGGCTTTCTGATAAAAGTTACTTGCCGGATTTAATGAACAAGATTAAAGAAGTTTTTGAAGCAAGTCTACCAAAGGTAGTGGAAATGAAAAAGAGGAAGGAAGAAGAGTTGAAAAAGCTGATTAAAGAAGTGAAGATTACTACAAAGCTTGCTATTGAAAAGGAACAGAAGGAGAAAGAAGAACCGGTGCTGAAAGAATCTGAGGAGAAGATTGAGAATTTGAAGTTGGGTAGTGATGAAGATGCTGGTGATGAAAAGAAGGAAAAGCTGAAACAGACAGAGGCAGCTAAAAACACTGATGTGCCAATTACCGAGGTAAATTCTGATTCTAAAATCTTGAAACCAACTGAACAATGCAAGAAATGCATGGAAACTTGCAGAGCTTGTACTGAAAAAGATGACATTATAAAAACAAAAGAAATTGAAACAAACAAACTTGAAAATGTTTTCAAAATGAAATGCAAGGAAATGATTGAAACAGAAGAAATTTTGAAATTAAAAGTTGAAAAACTGACACAGAAATGTCAAGGTCTTGAAAAGGATAATGAGGTTTATCGAAAACTGTGTACAGCAAAATGTGTTGATTGTGGTGAAAAAGAAACTAAGTTTCTAGATTTACAAAAACAGTATGATTCTTTAAAATGGCCGAGTCAGAGAGTACAAGAAGCATATGATACTTTGAAGAGACAAGTCAAAAGTTTTGATCAAAGACTGTCTGAAACTTTAACAACCAAAGAAATGTATGAGAGACAGTTTAGAGAAAAGCAACTTGAATTAAACAAGTGTGTTGATGAAGTTGCTAATCTCAAACAAGTCTTGGCTGAAAAAGAAAAGGTTGTTACCAAACTTCAAAGTTATCATAACTCTTCGTACATTCTCGAACGTATTTTTAACATCACACCAGATGACAAAGATACTGAAAATTCCAAAAAGGGTATTGGTTCAGAATTTCATCAGGTACCACCACCATTGAGAAACAATTATACTTTTTATGATGAGGAAAAGGTGGCAAAAGGTCTGAACATAGTAGACCAATTACCTGAAAGTATCGATGTGACTTACACCAAATCTGATGAAGCTGATGATTCAGAGGTGGTAAGTAAGGTTGTTGATAGCGTTCTGAAAGATGAGTCTACAAAAGGTAAGTCTGAATCACAGGATGAAAATGAAGGTAATTTTCATGATGAGTATATGAAAAATATAAAATCTGAGAAAGTTGTGAATGATGATTCAAAAGGATTGGTATATACCATGATTGGATCGGACAAACTATTCTTAGACATTGTATTTCCCTATTCAGAATGTGATTTCAGAGAAAATTAATAAAGTTTTTAAGATGGTTGAGATTGAGAAGTCTGAGATTCCAAAGTTTGTTGGTAAAGGTCACAAAACTTTTTATAATAAACCTGGTTTCAAGAAGAAAAACATGAAGGCTGGGTTGGGTTATAAAAAGAAACAAAATTGGAAGAAAAATGAAGTGCCAAATTCTCAGGCAAAGATGAGTTTTGTTCAGGGAAAAAGCTTTGAAGACGAGGAAAAACTCAAATTTAGACAACAGTCTAATGAAGAGTTTTGTGCTCAAAATAAAAGGCAACAACCACAGGTTAAAGATGTTTCAAAAAGAACATGTTTTAAGTGTGATCAAATTGGACATCTTGCACGAAAGTGTTCGAATCTGAAACCTGTGGATGTTGAAAATGTTGATAAACAAAAATCTGAGGGTGTGAAACAAAGGTCAGCCAGATTTGATTCAAAACAAACTTGGAGGTATAACACAAACAAGTTTGCTTCAAATCAAACTTGGAAACCAAAACAGACTAGGTCTGATTCAAAACAAACACATATTTTTCACACACCCAGAGTCAGAACAACACAAAGTTGGAACACATCAGTTGATATGACAAAATCCCAACAGTTTTGGAAACCAAAAGTTGTTGTTCAAAAAGATTCACATTTTTACAAAAGAGGTACTCCAAAAGGACAAACATGGAGTGTTAAGAAACTAGTGTCTTTGGTAAAAGATAAGAAAATTGAAGTTAAAGATGAAAAAGTCTTTGTTCAGAATGAAAAAGATTTTCCGAAATTGAATGATACATATTGTGTTGAAATGCCTAAGGTCCAACAGACCTGGGCTAAATTATTCAAGTAATCAAGTAGTCTGAATGTGCAAGTGCTCAACAAAATCAAAGATTGTGAGAATGGAAGTTGGAGCAGCCTGTCACAACGAGGAGAGGAGGCTACTGGACCCTGGTTTGGTTGAACATGGAGTTTCACATTTTCTGTAAATAAATAAACAATATTTCAAAAACCCTAAAAATTGAAAAATTTTGAAAAACCAAAAATATGTTTTTGTTTTGTCAAAAATTTGAAAAATTCAAAAATATGTTGCTTGAATACGCCGAAACCCTCACGGCTGAACAAACATGATTCATTTCACAAGATTGAAAAACGGTTTTCAAACTGTAAAATATCAATGTGTTGTAAATCATGGGGGTACATTATTTTTCTGCAAATCAGTGCATGAAAAGTAGAAAATGGATGGCGAGACAAAGCTATCAGTATCAGTTTGTCAAATTGCCTTTACAATGGTTTTGCATTTTAGGGGGAGTAAGAAATTGTCAGAAAATACAAAAACATTTGAAAATTTTGAAAATGACAAAAACATAATAAAATTCAAAATGAGTTTTGTGAAAAAAGAGGAAATGATAGTACATCAGTGGACTATCACAGTACGCTAAAGAAATGGAAAGTTAAAAAGCGATAAACAATCTCACTAAAGATGTGACGATAGGCTCAGCTAGACTAGTAGATTTGCGATAACGATACAAACTTAAATGAAAAAGCCTAGTTCTAGTGGGAAACGCGGTCAAAAGCATAGTACTTCATTTTATCCTTCTTGACTGTGGGCCTGCTCAGTAATCGCTGATGGTCGAAAGACATAAAACCGGTTAAGTCTGTGAGCTTTCACAACTTTACTGAAAAGTCACTGTGATTGTGCATTTCATTTTGCAAAGATTTAAACTTGTTTGATTTCTTTATTTTGTTTAAGCATTGGACATCCTCTGCGTATACGTGAGTATCGACCTGGATGTTATTGCCTAAACGTTCTGCTTTATTTTCTTTGGTGTTTCATTTAAGCTTTGGATCACCTCTGCGTATACGGGAGTATCAACCTGGTGGTTAAAGCCTAAACAACTTCAACTTGTTTTATTTTCTTATTTTGTTTAAACATTGGACTTTCTCTGCGTATACGGAAGTATCGACCTGATTGTTAATGTTTAAACATTCTGCGTTATTTTCGCACATATCACAGTTGATGAAAGTTTAAAGGCATTATTTTAGTTAGTGTATTGCATGATGAGGGGATATGCTGAGATCGTGGGGTCCATAAGAATTTAGTGCAAATTAATATACCTTAATGTATCGGTAAGCATTTCGAAAGTTTTTAGATTGAGTTTAAGTGGACAACAATATCGTCAATCAATGTGAATTGTTTAAAACTTAGAGTGTTTTAAAGCTCAACGGTACTTGTGACTTGTAAAAAAAAACTGATATGATCCTCTGACGCATACTCAAACAAAAATATTGTCTGTAAATATGTTTGTAAATATTTCTTTACTGCTTTATATTTCAGAAAATATAAAAAGATTTTTGATTATGCTTTAATTTTCGACAACCGATGTCTGAGAACTGAGTTTCAAAATCTAAGTATGCTAATTGTGTTTCTGAAAATAAAACAAGTTCATTAATTTGAAACTTGAATCTTTAAAATCAAAATTCAAAAACAGTTTGTGAGATCTCCAAGGTCATTAATTTGGACTTGGATGATAAACCGTGAAGGATTTGGATGCTTATATTGTTAAAATATATAATAGAGTCAGTTTTCGATGTTGGATTCTTAAATTCTGCCAAATCAATGAAGATTGTTGATAGGGGGAGTGAATCAAGTTAATTCTGGATATTCTCATATTATTATATCTTAGAGCCAGGATCTTGATTTAGAAAGTTTTATAGAGCCAGGATACGATTCCTGGAAAACCAAAAATGCTTTTACTTATAAATGTTTGAGTGATTGCAGATGCTGTACCAGACTACGATCCCGACAGCCGAGTCTAAGGGGGAGTCTGAAGACGAGCTCAACGCAAGAGGAAGCGTGGATTCAAGGAGCCAGGAAACTATCCTGAAGGAGCTTGTATACGGAAAGCTAGGTGTCGATCCCAAAGCACGGAATCTTGACGATAGGGGGAGCCTGAAGAGTCTATTGAAAGGAGAAACTGAAGCTGAAGACAGATCCACCGGGATTCTGTTCAAGCAATAAGACTCAATGAGAGAGAGAGAGAAAGACTAGACGCTACGAGCTTGACTAAATGTTTGAGATTGACTGCGGCAATATCCAAGGGGGAGTTTGTTAGTGCATTTATGTCTATCGCCTCCGTCATCTCAAATCGTAGCTGAAATAGTTTACTTCTAAGCCTTATATTGTAATATTAGATAGAAAAAGGGCAAGGTGGCATACTTGTAAATAAGGAAAGATTCCTTATTACCTTGGCCTATATATAGGAGTCTAAGGGTTAGAGTTTAGGACTTTTGGAGACTTTTGCTGTAACAACCCTCATTAAAAGTCCTAATTATTTTATTATTTTACCCAATAGGAAACCCTAATTGAGACACCCAAGTGATTCTGCACAAACCCTACAAATTTCAGAACAATCAAAATCAGGATCAGGGCCCCTAAAACTCAGGGGGGCATTCCCTACTCAACGATTATCCATTTATCTCGCTGTCTAAAACAAAGTTCGAGAAACTGTCAACTCACCTGCACTTCAAACACACGTGGCAAGCATATGGCCATTTTAAGTCCCTTGCGCACCGTAAGGGTCTTAGGCTTACGGTGCGCAAGCAATGCAAATTTTCGGGTATAAATAGCAGGCTTTGGGACTTTCTTCTGTGCGTTCGTTCGACGATAAAATTCGACTCAGGCGCGGAGATATCATCCAAATACTCTCCAAATACACACGAAACACTAATTAGTATAGCGGGGTGCTGCCGCAAAAGGGTATTAACTCGATCGCTGCTACGATTCAATGTCCGATCGATTGAAACTATCCGATGGATGTTTTAGTACTATCCTTTGTCATTCGTTGTGAATCCGATGGATGTTTAAGTAATTATACTTTGTCATTCGTTGTGATTCCGATGGATGTTTAAGTGATTGTACTTTGTCATTCGTTGTGAGGGATTTAATCTCGTGAGTTATCGTAAATGTTGTATTAGTTACTTACCTAGTTTGTATGCACTAGGTTACAAGGCTAATCAGTAGGCTAGGCTCTGCTCAAATTAAATCTGCAATATATCAAGGCTTATCTGTAGACTAAACTTTGCCCGTAGAAATCTGCAATGTGAGTTCATTTCTCTTTTCTCACCATTTGTGAGTCCATTCTCTTTTCTCACAGTTTTTATCACCTTTTTGTGATACAATTATATTTACAAATGCTTTCCAAAATCCAAAATGTTTACCAATTATACTTACAGTGATTAAATTTTTATATTCTATAATAACTGCCGGTATCGGAGGTTTTATACATTATTTGATCCTCGTTACTATTAGCCAGAAAGTTAGCCAATAATAGCATAACTACAAACACAGTGGAAATTATGCCTCAGTAGCTATAGCCTATAATTAATATTATTTTAACATTAAATCGTTAATAAATTTAATGTATGTTTGAAATAAATCTAAATGGTGTATACCATAAAAAAATAGTCAAGTATAATATATTCTACTAAGATTATATTTTTAGTCTTAGTCACGTTAATATATTAAATAATGATATTACAATTATTTAATTAACATATTATATTTGATAAATTATAGTAGTTTGACATAAAATGATATATGTCATCTTCTGAGTTAAAATGGTTTTGTGCCATAAGTAATATATTTGACAAAATAATGTCACGGGACACAATTAAGTCCAGAGTCACTAGTTGAGAGAATGATCAACAGTGACATGACCAAAAGCGCTAGTTGAGAGAATGATCAACAGTGTTATGAATAGAATCACTAGTTGAAAGAATGATCAACAGTGATATGACCAGAATCATTAGTGAAAGAATGATCAACAGTGATATGATTACCGTCACAGGAATCGCCTAGTGACAGATAAATTGAATAGTAGTAAAATATAATTACTTGATAAATTCACTATTGGACGAAAGTGAGCCAATGAGTGATATGACTATTGTCACATCGGAACTACCACCATGTGACAAATACTGATTGAGTTGGGTAAATCTAAATAAATATAAAAACTTTAAATGCTGTTAGGTATAACAATATATTTATAAAAATGGAATGAACTCACTCAGTATTTCCGCTGACAAAACCTTTTTCAAACATATTTCAGGTAATTACAGTAGATTGAAATAAGAGCTGGATACGGCACTGAAAGGCTTCAAGAAGTGGCTTATTTTATTAATTAAATCAAATTAAGAAATATTGTTTTATGTAATCAAATTTTTTCTTTATTTAATCTACCATTGTAAAACATGGGTTTATCCCATCTATTTAATGAATAAAATCCGGTGTTTCTAAACTCTGATATTTTTCCTAACTCACGGTCCTGATGAAATTTCCGCTGCAATATTTTATAAAATTAATCACCTATATCACTGGGCTGTTCGTGGCTTCCGATTCCGTCCAGGGTGGGTCGGGGGTCGTGACAGAAGGTGGTATCAGAGCCACTTGTTTAAGCTACTTAGGTGTTCTTTTAATACCTAAACTTAAAAGTTAGGAAACTGATACAAATTAACATATGTGTTATATATGAATATATATATGTCGATATGCACATATAATATCCTGGAAGTATTGTTTTGTTCTAATTATTCTGTGATATTAATAAGTGAAAATGTTTGCAATTCAGATGTCGAATGAAGTACCACATAATCCAGAAGTTCATGCTAATAATGAAAATCCTTTGGATAAAAATGCTATAGAAAATCTAATAGCCCAAGGAATAGCTAATGCTTTACCTTTAATAATTAAAGCTGTTAAAAATCCTATAGAACCCACCAAAGTTGTGAGTAGCAAGCATACTCGTGACGACTGTTTCAGCCATAGTGTCAATGGAGGTAATGATGATATTATCAAAACCCCATTTCCCAAGAGAAAGAAGGTGATGACTCTCGGGTGTACCTACAAAGAATTTCTAGCTTGTAAACCAACTGAGTTCGTAGGCAGTGAAGGAGCCACGGCTGCTCTGCGATGGTTGGAAAAGACGGAAGCTGTTCTTACAATCAGCAAATGTGCCGAAGAAGATAAGGTGATGTATGCATCTAACCTCTTTAAGGAAGAAGCCTTAGAATGGTGGAATACAATTCTTCAGGCAAAAGGAAGTGACATGGCTTATGCCATGAACTGGGAAAAATTCAAGGAAATGGCAGAAAGGAAATTATGTCCCCCTTATGAAAAGGAACGAATGGCTAACAAGTTCCTAAATCATAAAATCATAGATGTGAATTGTCGTGAATATACGACAACGTTCTTCGAATATGCAAGAATGGTACCAACTCTGGCTTCGCCAGAATCCGTACTAATTTCTTGTTATATTTGTGGATTAGTTAGCGAAATCCGAGACATAGTCAAGGCTGTTAGACCACAGACTATTGAAGAAGCAGTCGAACTAGCTAACATGTTGACAGATGGACTAATCCGCACAAGAGAAAAAAAACAAGAAGAAAGAGTTAGCCCAGAAAAATTTTCAAGAATTCAAAAAGAAAGAAACTGAACCGTCATTGGAGCAACCTACCTGCAGAAGCTGTAACAAAAAGCATTTAGGAAAATGCCGTTTTAGGAGAACACCCTACTGTGACTTCTGCAAGATGACTGGGCATATAGAGGAAGAGTGTAGAAGGAAAACTAATGTTTGTTTCAATTGCGGAGAAACAGGACACATCAAACCATATTGCCCGAAACTAACCAAAACACTCGACAACAAGGCCAGAACTGCAGACGGAGTTAAGAAGAACGCGCAAGCATTCGTACTTACTACGCAAGAAGCAGAAATGATTCCAGACGTAATCTCTGATATGTAATATCTAAGTTAAGTTATTATTTAACCCTAATATAAATAAAAGTTTATAAATAAATACATTCTGTCAAGTACTTCATCTATTCAAAACCATAACAGACTTGTTTGGTCTTCACTTTCACTGAATCATTTATTTGGTCACGATCACCTTGTGGTGACGTTTTCACAAATTTGAAGCTTGTGCTAATCTCGTTGCACACGGGTTTAATTATTTATTTATATTGAATCCGCTTTGTTGGTTTATTCTATAAAATCAAACTTAACACAATCATGTGCTAAGATAATGATACACAAATTCATTTCATATTTCAGTGTATCTCTAAAGAATTTTTTATATCAGCAATCGAGCTCTTCGTAATCTTTATTGCTTTATCATCTTTGATCGAAAAACATTATTCAATTATTTCAATTTCAATCCAAAATCCTACTAGACTTATTTGAAACATTCGGACTTACTTCATTTGATTTAAAGCATGGTGAAACTCATTTCATTCACCGCTACTATTTCCAATTACTACGACACCTTGTGGTGGCATTTTCTTTAATTTGTAGCTTGAGCTATTCTCATTTTCACACCTGATATACGGATTTATTTATTTCCTTTTTGTTATCTTATCTTAATACAATTATGTGTTAAGAAAAGAGTACACAAATTCATATCATATTCCGGTGTACCTCTTAATGTTTCTTTCATCATTTATCGAAAATTCTATAAAATTCATTTGGTCTTTTCATTGTCAATTGAAAATCCTATTCGAAATGAATGTCCAAATTTACTTCATTAAAGCTTTCAGTTGATTACACGGTGAAATTGTTCGGTCACCATAATTATTGAATTATTTCAATCATTACGACACCTTGCGGTGTCGATATAAACTTGTAGCTTAGGCTAATCATAAGCATACGAATCATTCAAAACCACGTATGTATTTCGTTTGAATCATCATTTGAAAGTAGTCTTGATGCAATTAGGTATTAAGACAATGATACACTAAACTCTATTGTATTGCGGTGTATCCTTGCAATTTAATAAATGTCAACACATTGATTTTTCTCTTGTTATGGTTCGATAGTTGACAATCATTTTTGTGCTACTATTTTATTTGAGATTATTGATTCTGAGTCTTCCTCAGTTGACAATCAAATTAATTTTTCCTTTGACAATGAATTCTGTTGATTCTAAAAGTCATTCACAACTTGTAAACATTCAGTTTAGATATCTATTGATCATATATCTTTTTGCTTGAACATAGTCACCTTGGAAATTATATCATTTCATCTCATCCGTTTGACATCAATTTCTTGAAATAATTCAGTTGAACCATTGAATCCTATTTATTGTATAACTAGTATTCACAAAATTTGATTCTGTGTCATTCTGTTGACTAAATTATGACATAAGTCTAAAAGAAATATCGTAACCCAAATCTCGAGGACGAGATTTTTATTAAGGTGGGGAGAATGTAACAACCCTCATTAAAAGTCCTAATTATTTTATTATTTTATCCAATAGGAAACCCTAATTGAGACACCCAAGTGATTCTGCATAAACCCTACAAATTTCAGAACAATCAGAATCAGGATCAGGGCCCCTAAAACTCAGGGGGGACATTCCCTACTCAACGATTATCCATTTATCTCGCTGTCTAAAACAAAGTTCGAGAAACTGTCAACTCACCTGCACTTCAAACACACGTGGCAAGCATATGGCCATTTTAAGTCCCTTGCGCACCGTAAGGGTCTTAGGCTTACGGTGCGCAAGCAATGCAAATTTTCGGGTATAAATAGCAGGCTTTGGGACTTTCTTCTGTGCGTTAGTTCGACGATAAAATTCGACTCAGGCGCGGAGATATCATCCAAATACTCTCCAAATACACACGAAACACTAATTAGTATAGCGGGGTGCTGCCGCAAACAGGGTATTAACTCGATCGCTGCTACGATTCAATGTCCGATCGATTGAAACTATCCGATGGATGTTTTAGTACTATCCTTTGTCATTCGTTGTGAATCCGATGGATGTTTAAGTAATTATACTTTGTCATTCGTTGTGATTCCGATGGATGTTTAAGTGATTGTACTTTGTCATTCGTTGTGAGGGATTTAATCTCGTGAGTTATCGTAAATGCTGTATTAGTTACTTACCTAGTTTGTATGCACTAGGTTACAAGGCTAATCAGTAGGCTAGGCTCTACTCAAATTGAATCTGCAATATATCAAGGCTTATCTGTAGACTAGACTTTGCCCGTAGAAATCTGCAATGTGAGTTCATTTCTCTTTTCTCACCGTTTGTGAGTCCATTCTCTTTTCTCACAGTTTTTATCACCTTTTTGTGATACAATTATATTTACAAATGCTTTCCAAAATCCAAAATGTTTACCAATTATACTTACAGTGATTAAATTTTTATATTCTATAATAACTGCCGGTATCGGAGGTTTTATACATTATTTGATCCTCGTTACTATTAGCCAGAAAGTTAGCCAATAATAGCATAACTACAAACACAGTGGGAATTATGCCTCAGTAGCTATAGCCTATAATTAATATTATTTTAACATTAAATCGTTAATAAATTTAATGTATGTTTGAAATAAATCTAAATGGTGTATACCATAATAAAATAGTCAAGTATAATATATTCTACTAAGATTATATTTTTAGTCTTAGTCACGTTAATATATTAAATAATGATATTACAATTATTTAATTAACATATTATATTTGATAAATTATAGTAGTTTGACATAAAATGATATATGTCATCTTCTGAGTTAAAATGGTTTTGTGCCATAAGTAATATATTTGACAAAATAATGTCATGGGACACAATTAAGTCCAGAGTCACTAGTTGAGAGAATGATCAACAGTGACATGACCAAAAGCACTAGTTGAGAGAATGATCAACAGTGTTAAGAATAGAATCACTAGTTGAAAGAATGATCAACAGTGATATGACCAGAATCATTAGTGAAAGAATGATCAACAGTGATATGATTACCGTCACAGGAATCGCCTAGTGACAGATAAATTGAATAGTAGTAAAATATAATTACTTGATAAATTCACTATTGGACGAAAGTGAGCCAATGAGTGATATGACTATTGTCACATCGGAACTACCACCATGTGACAAATACTGATTGAGTTGGGTAAATCTAAATAAATATAAAAACCTTAAATGCTGTAAGGTATAACAATATATTTATAAAAATGGAATGAACTCACTCAGTATTTCCGCTGACAAAACCTTTTTCAAACATATTTCAGGTAATTACAGTAGATTGGAATAAGAGCTGGATACGGCACTGAAAGGCTTCAAGAAGTGGCTTATTTTATTAATTAAATCAAATTAAGAAATATTGTTTTATGTAATCAAATTTTATCTTTATTTAATCTACCATTGTAAAACATGGGTTTATCCCATCTATTTAATGAATAAAATCCGGTGTTTCTAAACTCTGATATTTTTCTTAACTCATGGTCCTGATGAAATTTCCGCTGCAATATTTTATAAAATTAATCACCATTATCACTGGGCTGTTCGCGGCTTCCGATTCCGTCCACGGTGGGTCGGGGGTCGTGACAGCCATTTTGGAGAGTTTGGAGCTTAGAGGCTAGAGAGAGAAAGTAGAGAGGTAAAGCTCATTCCAAGTGATTCAGGTGCTGTACGTTATCAAATTAATCAAAGAATCACGTTTATATTACGTCACGTGTGTTCGGTCACGTACGTGTACGGATTCCGCACGTTACACGTTCGTTACGCAATCGAAACGGAGTCAAAACCGGGACCTACAATTATTGAGGCCCAATATGAGCCGGGAATGAAGTACTACACTAGGGTAGTGTGTAGGGAAGTGAGACCATAAAACTGCGTCACTAGGTGATAGTTATAGTGCCGGGAAGTGCCTAAAACATACTTTAAGTGCAAAATTCTGCACTAAATACCAAAATTCAGCATTTAATAATGCTAGTAATATGCAAAAACTTGACAAAATGGTCCTCGATACTTTCCAAAGTATTCGGAATTTATTGTGACACAAAAAGTATTATAAAAGACACATTACGGATTAATTAAACACTTTAACGGAACAACACCCAACCGAACAACCCGACATTACCCGGAACACAAAAATAATGTTACACACATTGTTTTTTTTTTGAACTTGACAAAATGGTCCTCGATACTTTCCAAAGTATTGGGAATTTATTGTGACACAAAAAGTATTATAAAAGACACATTACGGATTAATTAAACACTTTAACGGAACAACACCCAACCGAACAACCCGACATTACCCGGAACACAAAAATAATGTTACACACATTGTTTTTTTTTTTTTTTTCTGAGCTAGTTAGGGTCCCCGAACACCCTAACACACTATATATTTAATAACCCACCATAAACCACTAACTAGATATTTAGTCTCCTAACTAAGTTAGTAACTAACAATTGGAACCCAACTAAACTAAAACCCTTCTCAAAAATCGGTTGTGGAATGTCCCCCACTCCTAGATTTGTTTTATTATTTAATTAGATCATGTTGGGTGTAATGAGGCATATTATACAAAGGGTAAATGAAGAATTTGGTCTATAAATAAACACAAGAGTCATGACCATTTCATTTCACAAACTCCAAACTCTCTCGCCCTCTTCCTTTCTCTAGTCTCGGCCGAGATCAAGGCCACCACCACCACCATCACTTGATCATCTCCTACCAATTCCAAGAGCATACATAAGGGTTAGAAGGCATACAACGAAGCTCTGTGTTCTCGGAAGTTGAAGGACCTCTTGCAAGCGCTATTAACCACCACATTTCTTCACTTAAACTTCCCTAGTCTTGAACTAGTGGTAAGAACTTAGATCCTTGTATTTTACTGGTTATTTAAGTGGTTAATGATGTTTAAAGATCAAAAACATAAGAACTCTAAAGAACCTTAAACAAAGTCTTGAACATCAACTAACATATGATGAAGTAGTGTTTAAATGATGATGAGATCATGATAAATCTGAATTTATTAAACCATAACCTACTGTGAATGACTTATGGT